>JAOCPS010642902.1:0-10845 GCA_025505425.1 Graphium colonna | reverse complement strand
CACATTCACGTCACCAAATGCTTCGTATCTATAATCGCGCAGAGCGTCCACACCCGCATAGGTCATACGAAATCGTTCACTTCGTTCTGTATTGGATTCTCGGCCTTTTCTATGCACTTCCGTATCGCGTCCAGTATAAGAGAGACTCTTCTATCTACGGCCGCTAGATGGGGCTCCCAAAGAATGGGAGATACTGGGTCCACCCCCATAGATTCGCGTAGAACTTTCGAGAGCGGCGTCCCGTTGTTGTACCTGTTAAAAAATACATAAGTTTTATAAAAAAAACGTACTATATAGGGTGACTGGGGAGTCGCTTTCAATATTGAAAGACGTTATATGTAGCGATCATTTATGACAAACAAAATTATTATTAAAAATAAATATCGATTTGCCGCTGATTACTCGTATACATAATCTAAAGTTTAAAAAAATTACTACGCAATTCATGGTCAAGGTCAAGGTCGACGACCTGCGGCGTGCTCACTTGAGTAGGCACCGCGCTGTATTGCCACACTTTATTCAATTATTGTAAAATTTCGGCTAACCCCCTAATTTTATTACATAAAAATGATGGCCGTCGAGGACCGAGTGCTTTCCTTTAATATCGTTGGTGATTCACCAATCACCCTGTCTATGTACCCTGTCTGTAAGGAAAGTTTAGCAGCTAACTGATGCAGACACTGCTCGCCTAGTTTAATTTAGCATTTTTTTCTGTACATTATCTAACGGTATATTACAGAGATAGACTAGAATACTAGAAACAAGGACAAACATATTACACCAAGCTTAGCCTACAAAAGGTTTTGGTGGAATGGGTGCAAAAAATATGCTGTCAAGCAATGCTTACTACACTATAACAGAATATTTTGACAACACCACTGTGTGATAATAGTACTGTTATTACTCGCGTAGGTTGAAAAACAGATCTATGTATATTAAAAATTGTAAACCGATATCTTTTAAAAGAGCAACTGTTGAGTTTCTTGCCAGCTTTTATCAACAAAATTTGCCTAAAAAGCTGGTGGTAGTTTCAAATTTCCACTGAAACGAATCTTTTGTAAGACTTGACCTTTTATAAGACACACAAGCGTCTATGTGAATAAACGTATTGGTTTGAATTTGACGCAAAATTTAGAGCAGTTACACAGTATCATACGATCACGAATCTCCTCATTTAATTCCTTTAATTATTTCAAACCATTCTCACACCAAAAACCCCAAAAATATCTTACTTGATCAGCGTAGCGAGGGTCGTATGTCTGACCATACAACATTGCAGCAACGGCGCCAGAATGCTCAATTCATCGTGGAATGCCTTCCCGAAGGCTCTGCCTTGATCCAAGTGCAGTGTGAAAGTGTCGTTACCAAACATTCTGGAAAAGAGTTAGACAGGCTGAGTTTAGTCCTTTTTTTTAGTGCGTACCATTTATAAAGTAGTGTTATGTAGGTTTCTTTCAGTACATGTGCCTCTGGAACTTACACTACGACAAAACCTATACTTATATTGTAAATGCGAAGGTTTCTATGTTTAGATGTTTTTATTTGGATTACGCTAAATGGATGACTGGATTTAGATGAAATTTAACTCATAGTTTGTTACCTATACCAATATAAATTTTAAACAAATAAAATAAACTAATCACGAGAGTTATACTGCAGAGTCCAGTCGGTATAAAATAAAAATAAATAATAATGGAAACTCAATTTGACATAGTAATTTCACTTTTAAGGCATTCCAAGTTAGTTTTTTATTTATTGATGAATGATTTTAGGGTTAAACTGGGGAAATAAATCAAATTTTAACGTTTGTAATATTAGCCATAACGTTTGCCAAATCAGCTTGCTTCAATTCGATGTTGTATTAAATTTTATGCAATATATCGACGATAGACAAAGTTCTTGCCATCTCGCCGTCGTTTTTTAGCATTCTTGTGTTCGTTTTGCCATATGCTTATGCACAAGTAACCGCCAGTAGATCGTTTTGCAGTCTTTGGCAATGTCATGAACGAATTTTCCAAGCTATAATAAAGTCTACACTTGATATACTTACTTAAATGTCTCGTAGTGATGTCTGTCCATGTTGCCAGTAAGGAAATCGAAGATCGACATATCCATTAAATCTAGCAAGCGGCGGCCGGAGTCGTAAGGCGGAGTTGCGCGTACCTATGATGTAAAAAAAAATGTATATATTATTTTAAATAAAGAATAATGTAAAATCTCCAATGACTTTTTTAATGAAAGACAAACGAGCAGATGGTTCAATTGATGGTAAGCGATTCCGTCGCCCATAGACACACGCAGAATTGTGAGTGCGTTGTAAGCCTTGGAAATTGGATAGAATGGGGTTATTGAATAGTATGGGGTCAGGATTAAGGATTTGAAGGGAATATGAATAGGAAAAGAAAAAGATAGACATGGCCATCCGGCACTCCCAAAAGTCATGCATACTTTATTTTATGCCGATTTTATAAACGGCGGTGATACTTCTAGGAGCGAGCGCGGCCGTAGAAGTTCAGCAAAAGCTCTGAAGAGATGTTATGCTCTACCACTTAACTTGACTTAACCTAAAATATCATACTGTTTTTCCTAAATTTTAGTTTCAAAATTGAGCCCAATCCTACTGTATGAGATCGAAAGAAAATGCAATGTAAATTTTAATGATTGAAAGTAAATATTTACCGTGTCGCAGTAATCCGATTGCAATTCCCATTGGGCTTTTCGTCGCTTATGATAAGACCTTCTCCAGGGATGCCTCCATACCTGAAATATTATTAACGTTTTTAATACCTTTAATTATATGTAATCATTACATTGCGCTTCTGATATTATACAAATATTTTACAATCTTCATACTGCTAAGCCTAAAAACTACTACTGCTACCCGAAATTAAATACTTTAAAATTAAGATATAAGTGCCAACCCTACCTTACGTTCGGCTAGATCAGACGACGGCAGAAACGCCGCAAAGCTGCCCTCCAACATGTCAGGGTTGCCGCAAATCGCGTGCCCAGTGTCGCAGTAGTAGGAACACTTCCCGTGGAAGCAGAAGTTGTTTGCTGGCGACACGAAGAACGTGCGCAGGATGTCCCCCTCGGTGACGTCATAGATCTCTGTCGTCATGTTCAGCACGCGGCCTATGACCGGCATGGCGCGACGGAATCCTAATATCCTGGATTTAAGTTGTTTCGTTTTATATAATTCTAGGTATTATTTATACATTCACATAATATTTTAACAGGAAATTACAACAATCGACTTCAAACGCCTTAAAAGTGTACTTTCGAAACATCTTCTTTCTTTCTTCCGTTACTTTGATTTTAAAATCAAAGTATTAATCCGATTTTTATAAAAATTCTGTAGAACTATTGTGGAAGTGTATCAGATAAAAAAAATATTTTTTCAAATATATTCATAAGTTGCGCAGATAAGTGCAAACATTCCTTAATTTTTTTATTTTTATTTTTAAAACAAAGTAATAAACCAAATTTCTAAAATTTTTATCAAACTATCTACGAAGAATTCACGTGAAAAATATTTTTTGTGTTATTTGATTTAAAAGAAAAACTACTGAACCGACTTCCTTGAAAATTTTGTGGGACCATTCCGAAAGAACAGGACAAACAAAGAATTTTTTTTAAATCGGTGGAAATATGCGCGAACGTACATACAAAAATATATAAACATTCGTGCTTTTTTGAAGTCGGTTAGTAAACGAACAAAGAGAAATCTATTTATCTTTATGATAGTAATGAATACAGAATGATAGAGATACTTGTTGCAATGCGCTATAACGTCTTGCTTTTATACGACTTTTTTGATTTGTTTATGTTTTTTTACCTTACTGCATAGCCTTATAACATAACATAACCCTTGATAAGAAACTTTCTAGTAGTAACAGTCTATTTTTATGTTCCCACTGCTGGGCAAAGGCCTCCTCTGGACAGAGGGTATAGGGCATAGTTTACTACGTGGCCGAAATGCGGATTGGTGGACTTCACATATCCCAGAAATATTATTTTTAAGATATGCAGGTTTCCTCACAATGTTTTCCTTCACCGCAGAGCACGTGGTAAGTCAGCACTTAAAAATTAACAATTTCATTGGTGCCGTCACCGGGAATCGAACTCAGGTTCGCCTCGAATAAACGGAACTGAAAGCAAGCGCCCGGACACTGAGCTACCACGACTCGAAAAACATTGTAAGAATATTTTTTTTTTGTGGAAAACAGCAAAGGCTATTTCAAACGTCTTATGACGTTCGTGAAAAAAAAATCTTCACTTATTTTGATTAAAAAAAATAGACAGATTTTTAAGAAAATTATATGGGACCACCATGTATGTAACTATAGCCTTTTTTAAAAAAAAATAAAAATCAGTTCATAACGAAGTGTGAAACTCCATCTTTTTTGAAGTCAGTTGAAAACAAAGATATTTGTTGCAATACGCTCTTATAACGTCTTGCTTTTGTAATACTTCTTTGAATTGATTTGGTTGTTTTACCTACCTAGTTTCCTCCTTACATTACGTAAGCCATGACGGAAAACATTGTAAGAAAAACTAAAATAAATTCCTCCTGGCTGAATTACGGCCACGGTGGCCAAACTACTCCGAGATCAACCAACTACGCAGAAGATTTTATAGTGTACAAGTGTACGGTCAAACATAGATGCTCTCTCTGTTTCTTTACTCTCAAAGCCGGATGGGACGAATATCCGACACGACCGGTCAGAGATCAGGCGCAGGATCGACTTTTTACATGCCCAACCCACGCATGGATCATTTTTCTTTTCAGGCAATTGGATGATCAGCCCGCATTGCCCTAACCCAACCAAGAAACAACAACAGGGAGTCATTGTTCCCCCGCGGGATTCGAACCCACGACCTCCGGTTTACAAAGCAAGGGCCCATACCACTAGGCTACGGAGGCGGTATAAATCTATACACATACTATGAAGCTGAAGAGTTTGTTTGGTTGAACGCGCTAATCGACAGGAATTAATGGCCCGAATTAAAAAAAACTTTTTTAGTGTTGGATAGCCCATTCATCAATCAGAAAGCTAACATAACGCTATGATCAATAGGAGCGGAGGATCAATAAAATGTTACAAAACGGGGAAAATTTACGCGTGTGAAATCACAGCTTTTGCTGCACCTATACGGCCGCGCTCGCCCGGGGTACCACTGCCCTTTATAAAGTCGGTATAAAATGAAGTGCGCATGACTTTTGGCCATGTCTACCCTTTCATCTTCCACCCTTTTCTGCTCCAAATCTTTAATCCCGACCCCATCCTATCCAATAAACCTAATATATCCAATTTCCCAGGTTAACAACGCACACACAACTCTCCGGATGTTGCATGTGTCTACGAAAGAGGGGATCGCTTACCATTCGGTGAACCGTCTGCAAGAAAACATAAAATACTAGGTCAAAAAGCTAGTATTTTATGTTTTCTTGGCTTGAACATTTAATTCGTTTAAACTACGGAACCTTCAAATTAAATATTGTTCGTACTTAACCATCGTATCGTTCGTCTAAAACAATATCTAGTCGCTAATCAACGTCCGAAAGTTTATACGTCGTGCCGAGAAATATTTAATTGTTAAAGGCAACCGTTAAGCTCCAGTTTCAATGTAATTTATATTTTACAATGAATCCGAATTCTACTTGCGCAACTGCATGTAGAATTAGGATAGGTAGATAACTCGTTTGGAAATTAAAATAATTTATTTTTTGTATTTCTCCGTCTTTATACCAATCATTTTTTGTTTTTGTTTTTAATAAATTTATTATACAGAATGATTGGTCAATCACCTACGATATTAAAGGAAATCACTCGGTACTAGATTCTTATCAAAGATGTGTAATAAAATTAGGAACATAGTTTTCAAACAAATTTTCAAATGAACGAGTGAAGCATGGATACGATCTGGCGGCGAATAGATGGCCAGCTGGCGCAGTGCATTGACCCGAGAGCGGCCCGGCTCACGCTGTGTTCGCTAGGATGCATATGGCTTTCGTAAATAATTATTCAATTTCCGATTATGTTTACTCAGTGGTCAATAGATATTTAATTTGAAAATTACATTTATACTTTACTTATGATCTCCACATAAAAAGTTCCTTGTAGAAGATGACTCACCATTCATCCTGTATAATAATGTTTTTCCTTAAACCCTTTTATTTTCTGTTTGAATCGTTCAGGAACTATATTTCCAATAAGCGCGACGACCTTTTAAATATGTATATAATCTGTTAAAGAGTAGACATGGCCAGTCGCCATCTCCGAAAGTCTTTATAAAAGGCGATGATATTTCCCCGAGTCTAGTCGTAAAAGTGCAGCAAAAGCTGTGAAAAGATTTTATGCTCTCCCACCTCAAAAACACATTCGAACAAACAAGCTATATACCCTGACAATTATCACTAAAAGCGTTCGCGCTATGAAAGCCCCGCTTAATTGAAACTGGCCGCATCGGAAGGCGGACAAATGAGAGGAAAGAAAAAACAAATAATATTTCATTCGTTCAAAAACTCCCGTACAACTGTAAACAGGCAGTTATAAACGTCCGAAGTGCGACTTTGTTCGTCATTCGTTCTTTCTGCCATTCGCCCACAATTGTCTATTTCGGTGGATGGTTTTTGTATATCATTAAATTCATAAAAGAAATGGTAACGATACGAGCAGCAGTTTGTGTTGCGTCAAAGTTTTGATGGATATAAATTGTGTTGAAAACTAAGGAATTAACATTATTGAAACAGTGTTGAAAACTAAGGAATTAACATTTTTTCTGTTTGCACATTGTTAGTCGGACGATATTGACTGCTTGGTAGAAAAAAATCCGGCACCAGAGAGAGATATTAGTGTTAAGGGCAATACGAGAAATGTAACCACTGTTAAAAAGATCCAATTTCAATAATTTGGACGAAATTGCAAAAAACAAGTTTAGTATGTCACAGCATAAATTGATTTACTTCCGTAGTACTATATAAGAAGCACGAAAACTAATTGACGACTGTAAAATATTACAGAAATTTACTACAAATCGTTAAAATTAATAAGCTGTTCAGCTTCTTAAAGCCATGGCGTAGTACTAGATAGAGCCTAAATTATTTCTCATGAACCTTGCTATACTAAAATATTTTTTTTTTATTCAGACTGTTAATTTTAGAAATTGGACCAATCTCTAAAAAAAAAGGGCTTTATACAAATGTTAATTGTCTGTGCGGTGTAAATGTAAATACGGACTGTGCACTTAAATGAAATAATATAAATATTGTCACATTAAGATGAACTTAAATTAAAATGAGACCTAAAACCCAAGTAATGAAATAAAAAAAAACATCTGAAACCAATCCGCCTCTATTGTCTGTGGTCTTCATTCCGTAAACGTTAACATATAGCAGGCATTGGATTTTTTAATTACCGACAATTATGTGAGGCCGCAACGTTCGCGACGTACGCCCGCCAACTTTACTGTTGCCCGTAAAACAATAAAAACAATGTTTAGTGACACGCACACATCGCTGAACAAACAAACGTCAACGCACGTGTGTTCGGCTTTTTTAGTCTGTCTAAATAATTTGGGCGGGCTTCTATTTTTTTTTCGGCAATAGACAGCGACGGTGACGTTTGTAGATGATTGGCCGAAAGAGTTTCGCTTAAGATTTTAGTGTTAGTGAAGTCTTATTTAAAAAAAATAAATAAGACTTGGCTGTGTGGATTAAAGCCCTTTGCCTGTCTAAAAGGGATAAACGGAGTAAACAAAGATAGGTATGTTTTCTCGCTCAAAATCCTAACAGCAAAATGTCAGACTTTATTTTACTTTATATTTCTCTCTCCTTATTTTAATAAATTATTACTATAATGACTTGTAATGTCATAAAAATAAAAATAAAAATCAAATCAAATATTATTACAATAACGAAAAGTATTAGTATACCGCAAAATTATTTTCTTACTAGACACGGTCTGTCTCATGAGATCAGTTATTTGTGGTAGTTAAATAAGTAATTCAACGAGTCCGATTTTTAGCAGTTTTCAGGATCTTCCTCTTCCTCCTTCCTCCTCCTAGCCTTTTCCCAATTACTTGGGGTCGGCTTCTATTGCACCCAAATATTACCTGCATTTCTGTTTTTACGAAGAGCAACTGGCATCCGACCTCCGCAACCCAAAGGGATAAACTGAATTCGAAGGATGGATTAGTTGTCAGAATATTAGAAGGCACTGACATCCTATAACGACTGCCAAAGATGTTCTTGGCAACCGGGACCAACTTTTTACATGCCCATCCGACGCATGGATCATCTTTCTCTTCAGGCAATCGGGTGATGAGCCCACATTGCCCTAACCCAACCAAGAAACAATAACACAAAGACATTGTCCCCCCGGGGTCTCGAACCCACTACCTCCGGTTTGCAAAGCAAGCGCCCATACCACTAGGCTACGGAGGCGGTGGTTTTTATTCTTCATATATGATAACCAAATATAATGTCTTAAATTATTGACGCTGACTCATCCTGTATAGTAAAACTGCACCTCGAAGATATCTGTACATTAATAATATTAAAAAAAACATACAAGCCGCAGCAGAAGCAAAAGCAAAAGCAAACATTTTTTGTTGTGGTTTTGTCTGTTTGTCTATGACACGATCGAATCCATAGCTGATTGGTATGGTCCTTTGCAAATCGGAGGTTGGGTTAGAATCCTGGAAGGGGACAATAACTTTGCGTTATTGTTTATTGCATGATGAGTAAGATGATTCATCCTTCGGATGGGCATGTAAAAAGTCGGTCCCGTTTGTCAGGAATACCTCCGGCATTCGTTATTAGTGATGTACCGGATCGTCAAAACTGTATATCCATGGATACGGATCCGAATACGGATATCTGGTGCCAAGGTCCGCGCATACGGATACGGATCTTCACTTTCTTACTTTATTAAGCCTGCCAAAAAGTTTAAAACTCAATTGATAGCAGTATATGATGATTGATTTAGTACTTTAGAGATTTTAGTACCTTACTTCGGCATATGTTTTCAATGTAAAATCGCCAAATACTTATTACTTGAAAAGTAATAAAATAATAATCTGATTGGAATCTGGTTTTCATTGCTAGCTATTTATCTACATGAGAATTTTCAAGTATCTATTGAAAATTAATTTAATAGGGTATCCGCAAAGATCCCCAGGAAAATAACGGAAACAGATCTTTCTTTTATCTCGGATATCCGCGGATACGGATACGGATCCGGATATCTGTCACATCACTAGTCGTTACAGGATGTCAGTGCCTCTAAATATCCTGACGACTAGTCCATCCTTCGAATTAAGTTTATCCCGTTGGTTTGTAGATTTCAGATGCCAATTGCTCTTTGTAGAAACATTATATTCAAGTAGTAGTTTGTTGGATTAGGAGCTGACCCCAAGTAATTTGGAAATAAAGCTAGTAAGAAGAAAAATAAGTCTGTCTGTTAGTCTATGTGCATGTTTGTGGTTGCATCACACAAAAGCTACTAAAATTGGACGCGGTTCACACAGTTGTGTTGGCGTAGGTTTTATTATAGAAAGGAGGAAAAACGAGCAGAGGGTTCACCTGATGGAAAGCGATTCCGTAGCCCATAGACACACGCAACATCCGTAGAGTTGCCAGTGCGTTGCAAACCTAGAGAATTGGATAGAATAGGTTTATTGGTTTATTGGATTAGCTGGTATTAAGGATTTGAAGGGACAAGAAGTGAAAAGAGAAGGGTAGACAGTAGACATCCGGCATCCACAAAAGTCATGCATACTGTATTTTATGCCGACTTTATAAAGGGCGGTGGTACTTCCCGGGGCGAGCGCGGCCGTAGGAATGCAGCAAAAGCTGTGAAAAGATGTTATGTTCTACCACCTCAGGTCTAACTCATACTCTGGTATATGATTTAAACTGATACATATAAAAATCGGGTTAAAGATAAATCTACTAAAATTATGAGTAAAGCCGCAATCAATAGAAACAAATAAAAATAATTATTTGATACACATAAAATATAAACTAGGATAACAAAATTACAAATAAATGCACCAAAAAGGTCTCCACTCAGCTTAAAATCACGAAGTTAGCAGATCTTCGTGAATTCTGGTTTTCAGTGGAACCGTAGGAGTGAGAGATAGATGACGCTAAGTAAAAAAGATATACAAAAGATTCTCCTTTTAAAAATAAAAATAACAAATATTTATTTAAAAAATAACATAATTTTAAGATTTAAATTGTCTTAAACATGTAACTTAAGCTTATCCATGCCTTGTTCGTATTACGTATAAAAAAAAGAAACTAATATTTGTAAAAAAACGAATTGGTTGTAGACAAATAATTAGTTATTTAGTGAGAAAATCTCTGTGTGTGTGTAGGTGACACTCGCTCACCTACACACACACACACATAGTAGGTTTTTTTTAATAAGAAGCTAAGACTAAGTGCTGGATTTTTGTTTCGAAATTCAAAATTCAATAGCTAGTTCTAACAAGATGTGATTATTTACTTTTAAGTGCATGCACATATTCATGCATATGTTAGTATTAACAATCAATTATTAATTTAGTCATACACACATACTTACTTAATTTAGCATACTCTTAGCTCTATTAAAAAAACCTGTAACTATTTACTGCCATCATATGTCAGTTAAAGCCCGTAATACTATATAGTTATATGCTAATTACATCTCAGATAAATAATTATTTTTAAACGCTCTTTACTTTTACAACCATTTACTGTTTCCGTAGCCTAGTGGTATGGGCCCTTGCTTTGTAAACCGCAGATCGTGGGTTCGAATCCGCGGGGGTAATGACTTTGTGTTGTAGTTTCTT
>JAOCPS010642793.1:0-10847 GCA_025505425.1 Graphium colonna | reverse complement strand
TGGTCACGGGTAGGACTGAGGTGTTTGATGTCCTGATGTCACTTGTTAATCCTGCATACCGTCAGCTTGAATATTAAGTTTTAGTCCGATCTACGCAGATAAAATTTAAAAATAAACCGCGAAAAAACCCGTAAAGTTGTTTAATTTAAATATGTCTAATATTCGCGTGAGTCTCAAAAACAAAATATTTCAAAAGTTAATGGGGAGGCTCTAATTTTAATTTTGTATTAAGATATCTCGAGACTGGGTGTTTTGATCCACATAGGTTTAAGATATTTTTATAGCATTTTTTCAAAAAAATCGACTTACACACGATGATGTAAGTCGATTTTTTTGGAATCACTTTTCGTTAGTGAAAAAAACTTATTTTTCAATAAATTTAAAACCAACTATTGGATCTTCATTATACATCTCTCCACCAAATTTTCGAGCTTACGGTCAAATTTAAACTATTGTACAGTTTATAGTGTATCTTTTTTTTCTACTGCTGTACAACATTTATTTCAAGCTAAATACAATCATGATACCTGCACGTCGATAAGATGCATAGCGTCATTTGTTTTTCGGTTATACCAAAGTCCCAAGTCGATGCCTTGTCTCAACACTTCAATGGGCGGTTGAGCGCCGTAGAACTCCGCTTGGGGCATACTCACATCATCTACGAATACAACGCTGTAGCACCCGATTGGTGGTCCATACACACCTGTTAAGATAAGATGCCTTAGTACAGTATACATATGAATATTTATTTAGCAAACAAAACTGGAAATGGACTTTTTAATTTAAACAGCTTTACGGATTTTTTCGCGGTTTATTTTTAAATTTTATCACCAGACTTTTCCAGGGTGGGACTGAGGTGTTTGATGTCCTGATGTCACTATTCAAACCTTGTATACCGTCAGCTTGAATATTAATTTTAGTCCGATCTACGAATTAACTACTTGTAGAAATAGTATTAGAAATGGACTTTCACAATTTTTTTCATTATATTGATATAAAAAACTTAAGAACTCATTACTATTCCAATTTTAAAAATGGGACTAATCCGAATGCGTAACCTTTCAAACAAAAATAACTTTCAAAATCGGTTAATAAATGACAGCCCTAACATAAAAAGTACCACCCTCCTATTTTTTAAAGTGCGTTAATAAGAACCAAGATTTCAATACCCACTTAGAATTAAGAATATAATTCTTACCATATTGCATCTACACGATTAATAAACTTCTTTCGTTTCTCAAAACCATACGAACCTTTTCTTCTTTTGTCAAGTCTACCCATAATAATGTCCTGGGTTTGGTTACAGTTCGTCTGCGCCGAGAATGCCATGATAAGGGCTTTGTAGATTTTAGTGTCCACTCTCTTCACTAGATAGTCCTTAAATACAATAAACATATTTATAGAAACATAAAAACAACGTTAGCAAATTGCAATTTAATATAAATGGGACGACCCGTGATTCTCTGCAGCAAAAATCCTTCTCACGAATTTACATAGACGAATTTTCAATTAATATAATGCTTGTTTCACCAATCGTTCTTAGAGGAAAAGGATTTTGTAAAAACATACATCTTTTATAATCAGAGATACTGAGAAAAAAGCTTTGAACTTTGCCGCTTAATCTTTCTGAATAAGTCTATAGACGAACCGGTCATTAATGGTTCTTAGATATTTTAACAAGGTTAACGTTCGTAAAGTAATATTTACTGATGCTATCGCCGAATATCACTTAAAAAAAAGATATAAATAGAAATCGATCACCAAGAAAACTTTACATAAACTTACGATAATGTAGGAAGACTTTCCAGTGCCCGTAGGTCCAACCATCATGACCGGCTTATGATGAGTGACCAAGAGTTTGAATAGCGCCAGATATCGCACACTGTCGAGTGTTGTAACCAAGATTTGATTCGGTGGCGTGTCTCGGCTTATAGGCGGAGCGGTATTCACATCGTCCTGGTAAGGCTTCCATTTTCCTTTTCCCTTAAAATTTCAAAGGACGCAATGTCACAGCTGTTTTGGTAATTACTACGTTTACAAATATCTATCGAAAAAGATACAATGTAGATTTTGTTGGTGTGGACAAGGCAGTGCCGGATTAACCATGCCCCAGACAATGCAATTCTCGGAGCTACTTTTGATTCTACGATCCTCACTTATAAATGATATAAAAATTCGCCTTTTAGATAAATCAGTCATGTGTAAATACTCTATGTGTTGCATTATTTATATGGAATTGACATTTTTTTCGTTTCATAAATAAAATTTTCACTCAATAGAACATTTTTAATTTTTTCTTGGTGCGTGGGCCCCTTAACCAAGCGGGACTTCTAGGCCTTGGTGCGGAGGCCTCTGCCTAATGATTAATCCGTCACTGGACAAAGGTCGTCAAAAATTAGAAACTAATAAAAAGTAGATAAATTGAAATTAAGCCGACGGAAATTAATAGCAAGTCAAATTAGAAACTGCGTCAAATTAGTATGCGTGTAAATTTATACCGATACTCCACTTTTTAAAGCACAATAGCTATAAGGTGGTAATGTATAACATCTTTTCACAGCTTTTGCTGCACTTCTACAGCCGCGCTCGCCCGGGGCCTAATACCACCGCCCTTTATAATGTCGGCATAAAATAAAATATGTATGACTTTTGGGGATGCCGGATGGTCATGTCTACCCTTTTCTGTTCCTCCTACTTTCCCCTCCAAATCCTCTAATAATCTATTCTATCCAATTTTCCAGGTTGGCAACGCACTCGCGACTCTCCGGATGTTGCATGTTTCTATGGGCGACGGGATCGTTTACCATGTATGTATGTCTTCCTTTCAATAAAAACGTGAAGCAATGGCATAATAGCATAATCATAAAATCATATTAAATATTTTAAAAATACAAACGTAAATCTAAAGAAAGTCGATATATTTAAAAACTCAGTGTAATACTTCGAAGGCGCATGACTTGCGCTAGCGACTGCGTTGACACATGGTACTACGTACTGGTACAACGTTATTGTCTCCAAACTTCACTAATTACTAAAAGAGCGGTACAAAATTTTGTTGCGTTTCACCCTAACACTATTTATTCGAATACCGATTAATTAAGATACCTCTTAAAAACATATCTTTACCTCTTTAATAAATCTGTAATCGTACACGAGCCCATCCTTTGGAATAGTAAAAATATATTGTTTTTCAGGCTTGGCGATTTGCCGAGGATAGCCTAAGGCTTCAATAACCTGCAAAAGTATATAATCAAAAAAAGATTAACATACAATTAATAGAAGATATGTTACTTGTTAAAGATATATTCAAATGGTTATATGAATGCGAACAAACCTTGTCAGGGAACTCTTTGTCTAATAATCCTCGAAACATCATATCGAATTTTGGTCTACTTGCACCGTCAATTGTGGCTCCGATAGACCATATACAAGAAAAGAAAAACACACCCTTTGAAAATAAATAAAACGTTAGTAATGTATTAACATTATAATAATTTAATAACGTAGGAAATCATGTTTTACTACTGTCTATAATACTTACTTCCAGTTGAGCTCTTACATCGAGGTCCGAAAGCTGTTCGAGGTATTTTTCATCATAAAAATCATCCATAAATGTGTCAAATAGTATCATACAAGCCTGAACGAGATTCGTACGTGAAGTAACATACATTTGCTAAAAAATATTACACAAAACATAGAAGGTATAATTTATTAGAACCATTATGAGCCATGCACGGTATTTATTAAGCGTTTCCATAATGTTATTACCTTGGCATGGCCAGAATATTCCACGAGCCAGAGTAATGGGGACATGAATCGGTTGAAAAGGTTTCTAATGAGGCTGCGGTTCACGCTGTGTAGTGCTGGTGGAAGTGTGTTCAGCCAGGACTCCATCAAGCACTTCCAGCCGAGCCCTTTTGGTTCCAAGTATATCATTCCACAACGCGACACCTATGAAAGTAAGAAATTTTTTTCATAATGTAATAATAAAACAACATTTTTCCCTTTTTTATAAGACCTATGTTGTGGTTCTAATAAATAAAATTCACATGTCTCGATGTTAGTAGCCATACACCTCGGAAACGGCTTGCCCAATTTTTATGAAATTTTATATTCGGTAGGTCTGAAACACAATCGTAATTTTTGCATGTTTAATTGATAAAGGTGGTCCGCCCCAAAATATCGATTTTTTTTTTAATTTTTGGACAATTTTTTTTCGATATAGCAATAAAAATACATACGACCATATATTTTCACTTAATACATAAAACCATATTCTATCTTCTTCCTCCTAGCCTTTTCCCAAGTTACTTGGGGTCGGCTTTTAATCCACCCAAATATTACCTGAAATTCAGTTTTTACGCAGAGCGACTGGCATCCGACCTCCACAACCCAAAGAGATAAATTGAATTCGATGAACTGGATTAGTTGTTAGGATATTTGAAGGCACTGACATCCTACAACGACTGCCAAAGATGTTCTTGGCAACCAGGACCGACTTTTTACATGCCCATCCGACGCATGCATCATCTTTCTTTTCGGGCAATCGGGTGATCAGGCCGCATTGCCCTAACCCAACCAAGAAACAACAACACGAGATCGTTGTCCCCCGCGAGGCTTGAACCCTCGATCTCCGGTTTGTAAAGCAAGCGCCAATATCACTAGGCTATGGAGGCGTTACCCTATTCTATCACTAACCCTTATGTTTAATAGCTATATTTGTAATTTAATATTTTAACCTGGTCAATTAGGCCGCTCCATACCCCTTTCACTCATATGCCACATCCTAACACACAATAAGTTAGTGATTGTATATACCCGTTATACGTTATAGACGGTATAAAAATCGACAAACAAATATATAGAGTGACAACTTTTTTGAATCTATGTCGAGGATTTTCTTTATATATAATAAACTAAAACTTGAGACTAATAAATTGAGAAATAAATTGCGCCCCATTAAGTGGTAACTTAAGTTAGATCAAACTGCACACAAAATTTTATTAAAAATGGTTCAGTTATTAAGGAGTTCATCGCGGAATAACAACGTGACATTTAATGTTTATATATTAGGATTGAACTTTGATTCCTCTCTAAGGAGTAATCCTCAATAACGCAAAAAGTATCACAAACAACTAAACATTGTTCAACCTTACTCAGAACAACTATTGTGGACACCAAAAGTTTCAGTCCCTTGGAAGGGACGAAACCGCGACATGCCGCGCCGTTGGCGTTATTTTACTTGCAGAATCCGTATAATCCGTGTTTCTAGTGACTCACCCCACTTCTATTAAAGTTTGAGAAGCACAATTTAATATTCAATTTTTTTTTTATTTTCCACATAATTTTCAAGGCATCTTATTAACGAGTTGACAAGTAATGCTCCGCATCAATGTTGATACCTGACTTCCCTCTAACTGAATAATTTATAAAGATAAATAATCAAACTTTTTTAGGTCGTAGAGCACAGCCTTTTACAGCTTTTGCTGCAATTATACGGTCGTACTCACACGAGGAAGTACCGCCCATTATAAAGTCGGCATAAAATTAAATATGCATGACTTTCTGGGTTGCCAGACGACCATTCCTTCTCTCTTCTTTTCCCACTCCTATCCCATTCTTATCCTTAGTATGTTCCCGGCTCGTCCTATCCACTAAACCTTAGTTTTATCCTATTCCATAGGTTGATAACGCAACTCTCCGTATGTTGTGGGTGTCTATGGGCGATGGGATCACTTAAAATCAGAACCGTCTGCTCATTTGTCATCCTTTTTCGATAAAAAAAAACTAAACAACGTGTTCCAGCAAGTATTCTAAGACTACAATGAACCGCATACTTCAATTAGAACCGGAGATACAGACAAAGAAAGTCATGGAAAACAAATAAATTCGTAAGTCGAAATCGAATTTGCATATATCACGACAAGTGTAAAATTTAGGTGATTTCTAACACTTGCCATTTTTCTATCCAATGACATAATGTCTTCGAAAATGACACTTAATGTTGTCTACTCTTTTGTATTTTATATCTTTATGTATTATTTACCGTAGCTGGTGATGCCGCTTCTAGATCCATGGGCTCGAAGATAAGATTGGTGGTGGGTGCAAGCTGTATGATCTCGCCACTCATCAAGCACAGCTTCTTATTATCATCCAATACCGTATTAAGGTTCTCGATCCATATCGCGTCCACCGGACCGTCGAATACCAACCATTTCCTAGATGAAAAGTGACCAATAGGTTTTTTTATCCACTAATTCTAAATAGTAAAGGACAATGCCCATTTTTATATGAAAAAACCGTACCAAGTTCAAACGTAGTTTTTGGAGACTAGACTTGTTATATTAACTACTACAGAAGTTATTTTCGTAAAAAAAACCCCGAGTTTCGGAGATATTTGATAAATTCGAAAAATTTATTCAAAGAAAATAGCTTCTATTGCACTCTACGTCACTATGACAGATTTCAGTAAAGCAAAATTATACCTTTTGTACTTTAAATTAAATTCCACGCTTAAAATCAAATCCATAAAGCTAAGTCTTAAAAAATTATGAAATTACTAGGTTTGGGCATTATCCTTTGATTTAAATAATATTTTAATAAAATTCAGCAAGTAATTGACGATATTATCATATCTACAGTACAAGAACGTACTTAAGTATATAACTTTGAGATTTGCAATATTTGTTTAACAGAAAAAAATCGACTAGAAAAACAGTAAATATCCATCACTATTATTCATTATTTTTTAATTAGTAACTGGGCTACCAAAATTATTTTTCAAATAATTTTTGTGAAAAAAGCTATAAAGGTAATCCATTGCATTTAAATAAAAGACAATTTTTATTTAAAATTATAAATTTTACCACATCGTTACAGCTGTTTCTGAGCTTCGTATAGTAAATAAATATTTAAATGTTGCTATTTTAAAAATTTTCTGTTAAAAGCGAAAAGCGACAATAAATTACCTATTATCATTAGGAGACACGGCGAAGGCTCTGTAACTGACTGCCAGTATACCATCAGACCATTCGTGGGAGACTGGATCGAACTGACCGTACAGTTGGCCCATCGTTATTGACTTCGGATTTATAACGGTCCATTCCACTGCATGTTCATCCATCAGGCCCTATATAGCATATAACGATGCCTTAATTCGCAAACCAGTTAACTCCATTTCGTCAATTTTGTCAAAGGAACCGTACAAAATTGTAACATTTTTTTAAATAAAATACAAAAAACAATAAAATTCATTGCTTATACAAAGCAGCGTTTTTCGAAAAACTATTAATCTAAAGAATTTTGATAACAATATATCTAAACTTTTTGCAAATCATGTCTTTCCCGACACCACGTTTTTGACAAAAATAGAGTTAGCTGATTTTCGAATTAAGGTATCGATGTATATTATAAAAAAAACAGTAATCAAAAGATAGATATTTACCGGCTTCAAAAACAACAAGAAAAAAATCTTTTTGTTTTGTTTAGGCATGTATTTGTGTACAAACCAATTTATGTAGATGTTTTTTCATAAAAGAACACCTCGATGTTGGTCTCACAAAATTATCAACAAAAACTAGAAATATTTTTGTTTTTACATGTTTACGTTTTTAGTGTGTTACATAATACTATTAAAATTGATTATTTTATTTTCCCTGTATGTATATATACCTTTTCCGAAACTAAACCCAAAGAGTGTCCCAAAGCGTGGTAGGATTTGGTTTTGCCAGAGAACGGCAATCCTACCAACATGAGACCATGTCGGACAAGTATCATTTCATACAACTGGAGCACCTGAAAACAAAATTTTCACAAAAATTAAATTGTATTATGCGTATTATATGAAAATAATGATAAAAATAATATTTTTTTACCTTCTCAATGAAGAAGTCATTTGCTTGCAAGTTGATCTTTACGCATACTTCTTTAAGACATGCCACCAGATGCGGTAATCCAGGCTGTGGTAGCGGTAAACCAGGGAACAAGTCACCAATAATACCCTGCGTTGAGCAAAAAGTGCAAAAATCAACATCGATTTTAGACAATTTTACGATTAAAAATTTAAAATCAATAATCAGAAGTTTACCTAAGAACTAATTATTTCAAGAACATAAGTAAAAAAATAAGTCTATAGAAAGGTTGTGCTTTTAATTTGCAACTAAATAGTATGTTAAACATTAATAACCAACTTCAAAAAAGGAGGAGGTCCTCAATTCGAAGTGCCAAATTCTTTGTGTAAGTTTGATTTCTAAAACTATTTTGTTATGGTAAAGAATTTACTTAATTTTCAGAAAAAACTATTCTAGATAGTTGTTTTGGTGATCAAAATATTGCGAAAGTAGATTGCTAATGCGTTAGAAATACTTTTCATCATATTTTTTTTTAAATAGTCACATCTATGATTTAAAGTACAAAAATGTAGCACACCATGAATAGAGGGACGTCGTGCTCCAAGAACTTGGGAAGGTTCACATCTTTGATCGATCGCAGCAGGATGACGTCCTCGTCTTCATCTGGGTAACGCAGTTTCAAAGCGCCGGCAGCACGCAACACCGATTTCACGGCACGCATACCTTTAACCACAATAAGTATCGAAGAAATGGACAATTTCCATTTTATATGGCAAACCGTACCAAGTTGTATCAAGTTCAAACATGTTCTTTTTTAATCTAAACTTTTTATATTAACTAATACAGAAGTTATTTTCGTAAAAAAAACCCCCGGGTTTCGGACACATTTGTTAAATTCGAAAAATTGATTCATAGAAAATAGCTTTTATTGCATTTTACATCACTAAGATAGATTGCGAAAACGTCATGTAGGTAAAGCAAAATTCATACTTTTTTATTTTAAATTAAATTCCACGCTTAAAATTACATCTGGAGAGCTAAAAGTCTTAAAAAATTATGAAAATAATTACTATACAATTTTGAACTTGATGCAAAAAATTTTTGGTACTAGGTTTGGGCAATGTCCTTTCCTGGTTTCCTTAACGGAATCGAAAGCTACAAGTTGTATAAATGTTTTTTTGTACATACCAAGAATTAAAATTAAAGGCGTGATAGAAGAAAGTTTAAGAAGAAATTTGCTAACCGTTAACAATAAATATAGAAAGAATTTATCTTTCATTATGACTAATGTATAAATATTTGTATTTTCTAAGGTCATATGAAAATTATGCTTGAAAACCTAAGATAAAATTCCTAGCTTAAGCTGTAGGATATTTGCTGTTATTTATTTATTTGTGGCAATTTCTATATGAAGAGCAGGGTTTGCAATAATTATTTATTTGGTCATCTTACAAGTAGTACATGTAATTTAAATATTCCTTTTTTATCTAAATAATACTTAAATATAAGATATACAGGTGAGTAACCTTTAATTTTTGAGGATATTATATATGGGGATTATATATAAAAATTAAATGTAATATTAAAAGCAAACAATAATTGACCACTGAGTAAATTTGATCGAAAGCTGAGTAATTTTTTCTATCCTAGTGGATAGAGTGAGCGCGACCGCATTTTCGGGTCAATGAACTGCACCAGCTGGCCATTTGTTCGCTGCCGGCATTGTATCCACGCTTCATCTGTTTATTTAAAAATTTGGTCGAAAACTATGCCCTTAATTGTATTACATTATTATGACAGCTGTACGATATTGAGGGTTATTGGGTGGACTGTATCACTAAAACGTCTCTGGTGGCAACTACCTCGTTTATTCACTTCGAATACACATATATTGTTTTTTAAAGGTTCACAAATGAGTACACGATATGCCCAGTTGAAAACTCACATCATGAAGGGAAGAATAAGTGAGTATAAGAGATTAATAGATTGAAGTATGAATGAATATTAAACAATGGCAATCGAATACCTAGTGCTCTCTTTTAATATCATTGGTAATTTTACGTTAAAAAAAAGTTTACCATAGTCATAATGACTCTGAGACGATAACTGCTCGGAGCACAGTTTGTAAGTGGCAACAATCTTCACGGCCAGTGGTTTTGCGTTCAAATACCCAAATGCGTACAATTCTATCTCGGAGATCAACACGTAGTCTGGCACCATCATAGCTACAGATCGGAACAAGGCCTGTAAGGATTATTATTAGAATGTAAGTATTTTTTATAAGGTAAGTGATCCCGTTGTCCAAAAACACACGCAACATCCGGAGACACGCAACATCGAGAGTGCGTTGTCAACCTGGGAAATTGGATAAATAGATTCAATGGATAGGATGGGTCGGGATTATTGATTTGGAGGGGGAAGAAGTGGAAAAGAAAAGGGTAGACATGGCCAACCGGCATCCCCAAAGTCGTGTATACTTTATTCTATGACGACTTTATAAAGGGCGGTGGTGGCCACGGGCGGGCGTGGCCGTAGATGTGCAGCAAAAGCTGTGAAAAGA
Organism: Graphium colonna; assembly: GCA_025505425.1. NCBI lineage: Eukaryota > Metazoa > Arthropoda > Insecta > Lepidoptera > Papilionidae > Graphium > Graphium colonna. Next base: position 437 of record JAOCPS010642793.1, on the reverse strand, counting down.
TGTTATGCTCTACCACTTGGAAGATACATTATTTACATAGTAATAATGTATTAGACAAAATGATATTAATTCTCGAGCAATTATATTTACGAACACCAGTAATATTGTACAACTATATATTGCGATATTCCAAACAACAAAGGTTTCTGAAATGCAGCGGGGAATTGGAGTCTCTTATCATTTAATTAAATCTGTCCGACTGACACACCCAATTCTAGTTAACTACATAAATTACCACAGAATAAACAGTTCTAATCTGTAATTTAATGAAATAATGAATTGGGTAATTAACAAAAATAAATTGAGCTTACTACCACCGGTATAAACAACTGAGAAAACCACTATGCATAATATTATTACAAATGAGAAACTTTGTATGTTTGGATGTTTTTACTCCGTCACGCAAAACGAAAGAAAGGAAAAATTTGGATGTAATT
>JAOCPS010642682.1:0-10847 GCA_025505425.1 Graphium colonna | reverse complement strand
TATGCATGACTTTTAAGGATGCCGGATTGTCTACCCTTCTCTTTCCCACTACTTTTTCGTCCAAATCCTTAATCCTGACCCATACTTTCAAATAAACCTTTTCTATCCAATTTCCCAGGTTGACAACGCACTTGTGAGCGGGATTTCTTACGATTAGGTGAACCGTCTGCTCGTTTGTCTTCTTTTCCATAAAAAGAAAAATTAGCCCTGGTTTTCTAGCAGATAATGCCTAAGAGCGTGAAGTCCGCCAATCACTGTTTTAAAGTAATTGCAATAAAGCTAAAATGAAACATTTTTTCCGTCTATTTATCGCATGTCGCATTACACCCGCTACGGTGGAATAGGACAGTGATAGGCGCTTGACAAGAAAAGGCCAGTATGGCGGCGCTTAGTATAAGTTTCTTTTAGCCCAATTATTTTTCGTCTATCTGTCGTATGTCGCAGTAAAGTGTGTAGGGATGAAAGGCACTGGGCATGTAAAGACCAATATGATGGACCTTAGTTTATATTTTCTTATGATTTTTATTTGTATCGCATTCAATGCAACATGGGCCATTTCATCTGTAATATAAGGTAGTGAAAGGCACTAGGCAAGCAAAGGCCAATATCGCGCTTAATTTTTTTCATATGAGTTTTCATTGTACCATGGTTTCATAAAACCACACATTTTTTAATTTATATACGAAAGATGAAAAAGTGAAGGATCGCTTAGATGATTAGTTCGTTGTCTGCACTTCGTTCTATTCAACTTTGTCTTAACACTTGAAGTTACCAAAATTAAATAAATATAAAAAGCTAAAGTTAAAGTTTTAAAAAATAAGCTTATATATCAATATTTAATATGCTTTGATACGCCCCTAAGTAGGCATGTTTCATTTATATATTATATATCACAATTTATGTTATAAGTTAGAGAGAAAATTTAGAGAAAGGAAACTGAAAGTTGTAATTTGTACTTTGCTAGCATAGAATAAATTAAAAAATTATGGGCAAACATATATTTCATCTTAAAGTAAGCGTATTTTTTAAGTTATGATTTTAAAGTTTATATATATTTCAAAGTTTAATTCTTTCTTATAGAAATTATCGCAATTGCTCGTTTATCACGTGTGTATTTTTGATAGTTAAGATAACAAAATTTTTGATAGTTTACTTTTAAGACTTTTTTACACTGCCTATATTTACCGTAAAACGGAACACATTTTCGTGTATATGATTTTGGCGGCATTTTAAAATGATTGGTAATTTGAAATAATGTGACATAAACAGAAATAATGTAAACAGAGTACTGTTCACATTATTTCTGTTTATGTGTATTCAAGTAAAAATGTGTCAAAACCGAATTACAAAATATAAAAAAATGTGATACATATTTTAAAAAGATGAAAATAAATTTAAGTTTTTCCCGTATAAGTGCTCCAAGAAAAGTTTTAACATTTTTGACACCAGTTAATAAAATATGTTTTAATTAAGAATATACATTTATTAACGTCCTGTATAATTAAATAAATTGGAAAATGGATACATGATGCCTGAAGCGATATTTATTATGGATAAGAGATGTTAGTTCTTTGTTATAAATAATAACGTTTCTCGCTTTTAATCCTTTTTGCAAGTAAACTTATCAAGAGTTAGTTTACGAATATAAGAGTTACCTTATATTTATGACTAGAAATTCTGGAATGGTTGAAACTCTACCATTTTTATCTTTGACTAGCTGGTTTCACACACCTACTTTTCCCCTTTCTTCCTAAATTTTATTGATGTACCGCTCCTTGGTCATAGCGTAATTATAAAGCCTAAAAGCCTTCCTCGATAAATGGGCTATCCAACATTGGTAGACTTTTTCAATTAGTTCCTGAGGTTATCACATTCAAAAAAAGAAAGAAACCCTTGCTTAATAATATTAGTATAGGTTAATAACTTTTTAAAAATAACATAAACTAGGTATATCTCACTATATTTTTAAAGGTGCTTCATCAATTAAGCTGACTGTATATTGCTTGGTATCAATTTATACTGTTTATAAAGAAAAAAATTATATGATAAAATTTAAACAACATGCTTATTTAATTAATGCAATGTTTTATTTCTTGGAGTTAACTGGAAGAAAACTCTGTAAAGGGTTAAGGAAAGGGCTAATAGATACTGTTAAAAAAGTATCTTTTTATATGGAAAGGAATTAAAATTAGCAGATGGTTCACCTGATGCTAAGGGATCCAGCGCACATAGAAACACAACATCGGGGGCATAGGAACCACAAGGGCATTGTCAACCTGGAAAATTGGAATAGAATAGGTTTATTGGAAAGGATGGGTCGGGATTTAGGAATTTGGAAGAGGAGTGGGTAAAAAGAAGGGAAAGACATGGCTATCCGGCATTTCCAAAAGTCATGCTTGCTTTATTTTATGGCGACTTCATAAAGGGTGGTGGTACTTTGCTGGGCGAGTGCGGCTATAAAAGTGCAGCAAAAGCTGTGAAAAGATGTTATGCTCTACCACCTCTTACATGTTTCAAGGGCAGCCTTTAATGTTTTACCAGTATCTATTTGTTTATATTATATTATGTGCACAATAAAGCACACATAGTTTTATACTAAAATAAACTTATAAGCAATAATTATTTGTGAAGACTTCTATTATATTTAGTTGTTTAGCAACTTATTTGAAAGAGAGCCATTTCATTTTTAACAATTTCATAAAAGGATTTGTATTAATGTTTCTTTTTTTGTTGTATGTGTATTATGGATTTTTTGGTAATTTGTCAACTGATTTTCACATTTCTTTTGATATAATTATTAGCACCTATATGATGTTTATGAAAATTTGTCCAGTAGTTTCTTTTTTAAATCAAAACAACTGAATTAAAAAAGAATTGTTAAGAATGTTCTCTTCCAAGGCCTTTCAAGTTGATTTTGCAGTTTTCTGTATAAAATAACTATGTGATTTTAATTTCTTTTTATTTAATATGTTTTTTTCTCGTATTACAGGAACGACGTGCCCTAACCAGCCCTGATGGAGATAAAGACACAGATCCCTTGCTAGTCTCTCTACTACAAGAGGGCTCTGACATGGTAGCCGATTTGCGGCACATCAATTTGAAACCACAGCATTGCTATCGCAGCCCCGAACCAATTAACCTGTACCATAAAGTAGGCCATGGTATGTATTCATTACTGTTGTTAACATTCTTTTTCAACCTACTTCAAAAAAGGAGGACATTCTCAATTCAAGAAATAGTAGAATAGAGAAAAAATATTTTTTCTTACTTTCAACACCAAACACATTATTAAACATCACTTTCATTACTATGAGTACATGCAACAGGCCTTAGAATATTAGTTGAGTGTTAGTTTTTTTTTTTACAACCACATTTTTTTTCTTTAAAAAAAGGAGGAGGTTCTCTGTTTGACGGATTTTTTTCTCTATGTATGTTAGCAGATTTCTCCGTAACTTATGAACAGATTTTCAAAACTCGCTGTTTATTCTCAATAGTGTAGTTACAAGATGGTCCCATAAAACTTTCATAAAAATCAGTCTAACAGTATGTTTTTTAAATAACTGAAAAATTTGTACCACAAATGTTCGCTTCTAAGGCTTTCTTAATCTTCTATTTGTTAGTTCTTTCAGATAGTATAAACTATATTTTAGTATTGATTGATTGTTAAACTCTAATAATCAATACTATTTTATAATTTTTTATACTATGTCATTATGTAAATTCATAATTATTGTTTAAATATGTTGATTAAAAACTTCTGTTGGCTATTTAAAAGGCAATCTCAAATGTAGCAATCTTAATGCATACTATTTTTTTCCTCTTAAAAACGCTGCCCTTGTTGCAAAAACTGTATCTTGTGTTACAAGAGCATTTAACACGCTTAGACAAACACCTAGATCTGAAACAACTATTTGTAGGTCATACAAATGTTTGCTCAGATTGGGAATCGAACCTACGATGCCAGAGCCAGTATTGGCAACAGCACCAACCAGCCATCAATTAAAACTATATTAAGAATGCTATGTTATTAAGTTTATGTTAATAACTTGGCATAAAATTTCATTGATAAATATGCCAGTTTGGAGTCAATTAAAAAAGTTTACAATTCTTAAATGTTATGTTACTTAAGAATAGTGTTGGTGATCCAAATTTCAAAGTTGACAATTCTCTTAACAAATTTAGCATGGTGCAAGACTTAAATGTAAATTTAGATTATAATTAAATTTAAAAATTATTAAGTGATGTGGTCCAAGCATCCTAATCAAACATTATCTGGCTGAATCAAGAAAACAACACAAAGTTAATGTTCCCCCGGGATTCGAACCCGTGACCTCCGGCTTATAAAGCCATACCACCCGGCTACAGAGGCGGCTTTATAGTTATAGCATATTTATAATTATTTTTCTATTTATTTTCAGGTACCCTTGATATGTACGTACTGAATCCGTCCAAGGACTCCAAGCATGTTCGTGAATTCCTAAAGAGGTGGCATAACAGTGAACAGAAACTCTTTGAAGGCGCCAGTGTATCTGGGCAGTTCAACTTTCCTATTCCTAATTTAGTGTCGATATGCGCATTGCTAATTTGGCGTCCCGCCAACCCCGATGACACGATAACAAGGATAATGTTCCCCGGATCAACTCCGCAACACAAAATATTCGAAGGGCTCGAAAGGCTGAAAAATTTAGAGTTCTTACAACACCCGACATGTACGGGCCGACAAATGGCCGCCACACTACCTCCAGTTCCAACTGCACCGGTTGTAGCAACGACAAAAACAAAAGCAACTACCCGTGTAAGCAAAGAGAGGACTGCTCCTGCAGAAAAAGCCAAAGATGATAAACTATCAGAGATAGATCATACAAAATCCAAGACTTATAAAGACGAAACAGATTCTAAGAACATCATTGACAATAAATTATTAAGTGAGCTAGTAGATGAGGAAGACAAGAAGATCGAATCAGTTTTACAAGAAGCTATCACTGCCAGAGCTGAGACTAAACTAGATGATAAATTTGCTCAATATGAGAGTACCGTTGTTGACGGTTTGCCAAAGAAGAAAGAACCTAAGAAAAAAGAGAAGCCCGTGGAGAAAAAATCTAAACGAATCGAAAAGACTGATGACACAAAAGAATCTGTTGTTAAAAGTACAGAAATGAAGAAAATTGAATCGGACACTAAATCAAAACCTGAGGGTAAGAGAAAATCAGAAATTAAAACGAAAACTGAAATTTCCGCTTCAACAGTTAAGAGTAAAGTTAGCCATCGCGCTACTCAGAAAAGGGTTCCGTCAGTCAGCGATAAAAAATTACCTTCAGATGAAAAGCGTTCACCACCCACAACACCAAAGAAAACCGTTGAAAGTAAACCCATTACTGGTGTATCGGTAATAAAAGAAAAAATAAAATCAAAAACAAGAAAACTTAGTCCAGGAAGTACACCTGCAAAAAGTGCCAAGGAAGCAAGTAACCGTAGAGTTGTAGAGTCGAAATACAAACAGGCATCTCCCAAGCGAGATATTACTCAAAAGACTTTAGATAAAAAGGAAACGAAGCCCAAACGGGAACCAATTTCGAGACGACCGAGACCTTTGGCGTCACCGGTAAAAGGCTTAAAGGCTCTTAAAAGCCCAACAAAAGCAGCGAAGGGGGCTAAAAGTGATGCTGCTAAAATAAAAGGATTACAAAGAGTGAATTATGAAGACATCTTAAAAGATGCCAAGAAATCTGATGAAGACACATCGAAGTCTCTCGATGACATAAAACAACAAGAGCTAGATGAAAGAGAGGAGCAAGAAATTGTTAGAGAAATAGAAGCAGTTTTTAACAGAGATAGCGAGGCTGATGAAAAGATAGAATATGTGGGACGGTCAGATATCGAAAAAATCACTTGTTTAATTGAAGACACCAAAACAGAGATGGCAGCTGACGCTGAATTTGAAGAAGAATATTTGATTATAGAAAAAGAGGAAGTCGGCCAATACCCAGAGGAAACAGTTTTAGTTCGCGAGCTTGATCGTGACCAATATGATTATGAAAAGGATTTGAAAAAGACTAAAGACAAAAAAGAATTAGAACATCCAAAAGATGAAAAAGTTAGCGTAGATAAGTTAAAAGCTGACACAGAGGTAAAATCAAAAGAAGACATTAAAACCGATTCCAAGGAACATTCTGAAAGCGTCGAAGAAAAACAAGATATAAGTAGTGAAAAGAAGACAGATAGTAAAAGTGGAGTTTTGAAACCAAGAGATTCACTGGAAATTAATCTTGTGCAAGAATCACAACCAGATGAAAAAATTTCAACAACAGTCGAATCAGGGGCTACCACTGCTCCGACACTTCCCGAAGATGAACGTATAACATTAGATGAAATAAAGGAAGACCAACAGATAGAAGAAAAGTATGTTAAAGAGGAAACGAAAGAAGTCATCGCGCCACAAACGCTTATTGATGTTTCTAAACAAGTACCTACCGAGAGAAAACCAAAAGTTGAAGGTCCATCGGCTCCCATAAGAGATATTGTAAAAACACCAGATGAAGTTGCTGATCTTCCCTTACACGAAGAAGTAGATTATAGAACATTTGAAGATAAGAAGACACCAATAGATGAATCTGTAAAAGTTCCAAGTGATTTACCACTAGGAGACAAGGCTTTTATTAAGGGAATTAAAACAGTACAGGATGTGGTGATTAAAACTGTAGAACGTCCATCACACGCTGAACTAGTAACAGTTACACCAGGATCTGCACCCGAATCACCGATATACGGGCCTACAAAAGTTTTAGCCGTGGCCGGAAAAGATTTAGAACCCGTCAAAGAATTTGATGATGATTATATGTACGCACAATACACAGAAAAATTACGAGAGACTCATATCACAACACAGGATTCACCTGTTAAAGAGGGAATTGTTGTTATTGAGGAAACCCCTGAGAAGATACCTTCAATTCCCGAAGATGTTGAAAAAGAAATTGAAGAAGCGCGTAAGCTCGAAATGTTGGAAAAACCTCCACTAAGTCCTATAGATGTAGAGCGTATTGTTGCTGACGTTGCTGAAGTTTTAAAATCGGACAAAAGTCTGGATGAGCTTATTGCTGAAAAATCTCCAATGCTTAGAAAATCTCCTGATACATATATTAAAAGCGGTATCACGGACAAAGAAGTAACGAAAATGTTTATTGATAAAGAGAAGGAGGCTATAGGCGATAAAGAAATATCTCCTGCTAGATCAGCAACGTCTGAAGAAATAAGTGACTTATCTGACAAGACAGTACTGAGCGAAGACAAGAGAATGAAACGGGAAATAAAGCCTGATATTAAAGATACCATTCCTAAAGAAGTAACACTACTTGAAGATCTTAAATCACAAGATGACACAATAAAATACCAAAACGGTGAAACAGAACAAGTGAAAAGATTAAGTGTAACATTAGATTCGGCAAAAACTCTGGAAAAGCTGGATGAAAAATTATTAGACTTAAAAAAGAAAGAACTTGGCATCGACTTGGGTGATAAGATGGCTACTGATATAGTGCAGAAACCTATAATTACAGAAATGGAAGTCAAAAAAGAGACTGAAACTCAAGAGGAAGATAAGTCTATTAGCCCAGATAAAAGTGAAAAGAAAATTGACACCACCATCGATTTAGAGCCAACTAGTCCGAAAATAGAGTCAGATAAACTTCTCAAAGAAGTTTTTGAAAAAGAACTTACTTTTGAGAAGAAGGATCAGGTTCATATGGAAATGGACACAGACGAAAAAACAGAAGTTGATTTAAAAGAACATGATAAAATATTTGATACAGCAGTGGAATCTGAAGGACATATTTCTAAAGTAACTTTAGAGCCACTAACTGAGCAATATATTTCCGATAAAATACATTCCACAGAAAGACTAGAAAGAATTTCATCAGAAAATCTTATCGTTTCTGACCAACTTGACGAAAAGCAAGTAAGTTTAGAAAAAGATAAAGCTATCGATCCTGAACTTGCAACTTCTGTCGATGGTTTTGGTGTTATCCAGCCAGAGCGAAAGTTTTCTCTATCTCTTAATATAACTGAACCTGTAAGGGAAGAATATAGCCTTAAAGTTAATAATTTGATAAAGCGATCAGCTTTTACGGAAGCAATCGTCCTTAGCTTGGTCGAAGATTTATGTCGTGATCAAAGAGTTCAGGATTTCGAAGAAATATCCAAACCCATTAAAGTAGATGATGAAGCGCTAAAGTATATTCTTAAAGATCTAGTTCCTTTCGGTGACCGAGATGTTATAATGACAACAAGACATTGTTTTCTCGAAGAAAGAAAAATGATCATTGAAAGATATATAACCAGTAAAACTATTAAAACTATGTACTGTGATTCTAATGGGATTATAATCAAATTATTGACGTTAATACAAACAACGATCAAAGATCACCAACCAGATGGTACTATTACAACTAACGTGACTACAGATAATTACATATCAGATGTAACTTCGATTTCTAGTATAACAGAGCAGCCTCATAATGTAGGTTTACTTAAACTGTGTGAAAATATTATAAACGATATACAAACATCAGCTATTGAAGCAAACGAAACATCACAGGTGCTTAGTGAAACCGAGGCTCAATCTATACTAAAGGAATTAATTCCTATAAGTGAACCGGAACAATATGAAATAACTACTGTAAAGGTTGTCTCGGAAAAGAATGTCACCATTAATAGAAAAATTGTAACTAAAATTACCAAAACAAAATATTACCATGAAAGCACATCCGTATTTAAAATATTGACGATATCGTCAACAAACACGATAGACAATATCCAGGGCGGTTTGTCTAGTACTAAAATTGATAAACGCATATTATTAACAACTTTAACACTCGGATTAGAAGAATTAAGACAAAATTTTCAACAACAGATTAAAAATATTCAAGAATTTGAAAAAATTGGCGAACCTGTAATAACGACATCTAAGGAAGTAACAGTTGTTACGAAACACAGTATAACAATTAAAAGAGCCATTTCTATTACATTAACAAAACAAATATTATTACATCGTGTAAGAAACCAAAAGATTATAAAAATAACAACAAAAGAAATTTCAACGGACGATTATCCTGATGGGTCTATGGTGACAAAAACAACTGAAGAAATATCTTATGAGCATGATATCAAAGATGAAACAATAAAAATAAGTGAAATAACGATGGAAAAGTTACCTAGTCCAGTTGAAGTCACCGATAAGGAACTTCAAAGTGACAAGGAAGAAAAGACGACCACGCTTACTAGCGATAAAGACGTCCCAGTAACGGAGAAAGCCGTAAAGAAGACACCTAGCCCATTGACCACTGACGATAAAGGACCGCTAGATAAGATCGCCAAAGAAAAGTCACCAAGTCCTGTTGAAACCATGGAAAAGAAGGTTTCAGTTGACAAGAAAGATGAAAAGCCGATGACCCTTCTCAGTGATAAGGACGTGCCAGTGGTTAAGGAAGTCCTCAAAAAGGCAACAAGCCCGTTGGCCACTGACGATAAGGAACCATTAGATAAGATCCCTAAGGATATGACACCAAGTCCTGTCGAAGCCACTGAAAAGGGGCTTCCAATCGATGAAAAGCGCGAAATACCGATGACACTTCCTAGCGACAAAGACGTGTCGGTGATTGAGGAAGTTCTTAAAAAGACACTAAGCCCGTTAATCTCTGACAGTAAGGAATCACTGGATAACATTCCCAAGGAAAAGACACCAACTCCTGTCGATGCCATTGAAAAGGAGCTTCCAGGTGATAAGAAGGAAGAGAAACCGACGACACTTCCTAGCGACAAGGACGTCACAGAGACGGAGGAAGTGGCCAAGGAGACACCTAGCCCATTGGCTACTGACGATAAAGCACCACTAAATAAGATTCCCAAGGAAAAGTCACCAAGTCCTGTCGAAGCCATTGAAAAGGGGCTTCCAGAAGATGAGCAGGAAGAGAGACCGACCATTCTGTCAAGCGACAAGGACCTTCTAGTGACTGAGGAGGTAACAAAGACACCAAGCCCATTGGCTGCTGACGATAAAGAACCACTAGATAAGATCTCGCAAGAAAAGTCACCAAGTCCTGTCGGTGCCTTTGAAAAGGTACTTCCAATTGATGAAATGCAAGAAAAACCGACGACACCTGCTAGTGACAAGGACGTGCCAGTGATTGAGAAAGTCCTCAAAAAGACATTAAGCCCATTGGCCACTGACGATAAGGAATCACTAGATAAGATCCCCAAGGAAAAGTCACCAAGTCTTGTCGAAGCCACTGAAAAGAGGTTTTCAATCGATGAAAAGCGAGAAATACCGATGACACTCCCTAGCGACAAGGACGTGTCGGTGATTGAGGAAGTTCTTAAAAAGATACCAAGCACGTTGGTCTCTGACGATAAGGAATCACTGGATAAGATCCTCAAGGAAAAGACACCAACTCCTGTCGAAGCCATTGACAAGGAGCTTCCAGGTGATAAGAAGGAAGAGAAACCGATGACACTTCCTAGCGACAAAGACGTCACAGAGACGGAGGAAGTGGCCAAGAAGACACCTAGCCCATTGGCTACTGACGACAAAGCACCACTAGATAAGATTCCCAAGGAAAAGTCACCAAGTCCTGTCGAAGCAATTGAAAAGGGGCTTCCAATCGATGAAAAGCAAAAAATACCGACGACACCTCTCAGCGCCAAGGACGTATCGGTGACTGACGAAGTTTTTAAAAAGACACCAAGCCCGTTGGTCTCTGATGATAAGGAATCACTGGGTAAGATCCCCAAGGAAAAGACACCAAGTCCTGTAGAAATCATTGAAAAGGAGCTTTCAGGTGATAAGAAGGAAGAGA
>JAOCPS010642462.1:0-19963 GCA_025505425.1 Graphium colonna | reverse complement strand
GAAGCGCGATGTTCATTTCAGCGCCGCCTCATAACAAAACAAACGAAAATCGGCCCCGGCGTGAACGTGTTAAATAAGCTCTTGTAGAGTGACCCCTTAACTAGTTTTGTAAGCTGGCTTAATTAAGCTAGAGGTGTTGATCGAAAATCGAATTTGGTGAGAAAGGGAAAATTCAAATGAACATTTTTTTTATGTTTTTCCACAAAATCGAGTGCATAAAATGCAATTGTTACAGGTGTATCTGACCATAACAATCAATTTTGATAAAAGATTAAATCAAATATAAACACAGTATACATACAATATAGCCTATTTGCTTGTTAGACATAATACACCTTATTGTATTATAATTTCCTTGCGTGCAATTACTGAACGAATTTGAATGAATCTTTGATCTCGATAAAACGCCAAAATAACATTTAAGCTATAAATTAAAGAAAATTTTGTGTATTTTAACAGTGATTTAAGTTTTATAAACTTTACCTGGACGTCGAAAATACGACGCGTCCCGTAGTAAACGTTTAACCATACGAAATTTGAGATTCATGAGGATAATGATGTAATTTACGCAGTATTCGGTACATCCAGTGAAGTTGCCGTGACATTTGTATTGAAGTTTAATGAATTTCAAACAAGTCTTACGGTACCAACGAACCGGTTGCTACCATAATACTAGAGTATACGCGAAATGGCCTTAGCTTGGAATAATTTTAAGTCAGTGCTTTAATCATGTTGAGCTTTCAATTCACACTGGTGTAGTAAAACGCACGGTTGTTCCATAGAATTAAGAAATATATAGAGCGGGAACTAAAAATAAATTGATATTGTTGCTCGCTTCTCTCGTACAATGCACCAATGAATTAGTTAAGGAAAGATCCCATTTTTGCTGGTCTATTGTTAAAAGACTATTTCGATACGATTATACAGGGTGATTGGTGAGTCACCTACGATATTAAAGAAGAGCTCGATTGTCATCATATTTATTTAATAAAATTAGGGGCATAGTTTTAACACAAGTTTTCCAATAAATTAATAAAGTGTGGCGGCTGTGATCAGCTGGTACGCACGAAGATGCCACGCCGCCTGGGTAACGTAATTATTTTTTTACTTTAGATTATGGTTACTCGGTGGGTAATCAATATTTATTTTTAATAATATAAAATTCTACATCATCACCACATATGACGTCGTAAAGTATTGAAAATGACTCACCAGTCACCCATGTACATGATGAAAGCTTCATTATAATCAATAGAGACCTATACCGAAGAAATATTATTTTTCTTAGTATAAAAATATGTGTAATTAATATGATCGCGATTATTCATTTTATTTAAGTTTTAAAACATTGAACACAATAAGCAAACAAAATTAATTGTTAAAAGTAAAACTAACATTACAAATGTTCCAAGAATTAAATGTGAACACAGCTTTCTTAACATAAAACGTGTAACCGATAATATTAAATTACATATAGAAATTGTCAGGAAATACTGCATAATATTTACATGTGGCTATTCTATTTCATTATAGCTCTATGGTTTACGCCTGTGAATGGAGCATTTGACATTGAGTCTATGTTAGAATCATCAACGATTGGCGCGTATTACTGTCAATTAGATGCAGCAATGGACGAGTTCGAACAATGTTGCTACAGTGGAATAATACCGCATGAGTAATACCCATCTACGTTATTTTACGAAATGAGCTAACTAGCAAACGATGTACGTGATATTAACGTAAGTATAAGTTTAATAACTTCATAGAAACGTAAAAATTATCTGTGGACTCTGATATTGGTCTATGTCAGAAATTAAAACGACGAAAAGACGGCTAAATCTTGCTCCAATATATCTTTAAAAGTCCTATTTATTAAAACAAAATACAAATCACAGCAGCGCTTCAATATAATAATTAAATATTTAATTGTGTTTCCATCTTCCCAAATGAAAACCTAAATATACAGAAGGTGCCGAGTACACTGAGGATACTAGTGATGTGCCGGATCGTTAAAAATGTATATCCGCGGATACCGATCCGAACACGGATGTATGGTGACAAGATCCACGGAGCTTCTCTCTCTTACTTTATTAAGCCTACCAAAAATATTAAAACTCAATTCGCATTATATGATGGTTAGTTTAGTATCTTAGAGTTATGTACTATTTGTACAGTACCTTGCTTGATATACGTTTTCAATATAATGTTGCCAAATATTTTATTTCAAGAAATAAAATAATAATCTGATTAAATTTAATACGCTGCTATCTTATTATCTGTACAAAAAAAATTCAAATGTGTATTGAAAATTAATAAGGTAAAATATCCGCAAAGATACGAATCTTTGTTTTCTGTCGGATATCCGCGGATACGGATCCGGCTATCTGTTACATCTCTAATACGAACACATCAGGCATAACACTTAGATATCACATTGGTCTACCTTTGGTCTATGTAGAACGACGTTAAGCTCCCAACATCTACGTCCATTGTGAAGAGCATCATCATGGCAATGAAACTGTTGTAGTTCGTTTACAAAGCAAACACTTGAGTATACCAAAACAAACGCTGAAGATACAAGCAGATTGAACATGATTTATTTCCGCCCACACAGTACAAAGTTCAACTGCAATTGGACATAGTAGTTCACACTTCGACGAGCAATATACTAGTTGAGACACCTGACTCTGAACTAATTGAATTCCGAGAAACGGCGTCGGCGTAGCGCGTGGGAGACGCGACGATGGTTCGTTTGTTCGACCGGTTAAATTATATATTTGAAGTAAAAGCCGATAGGAATCACAAATGGTTTAGAACTTGCAAGATTTTAGTAAAATACGCTACTGAACAGTTTATCTACGTCAGAGTATTTTTGGTATGGGACCAGAAATATACAATAAATTGCCAAAGAATATTAAGGAAATACATAGTGCAGATCTCTTTAAAAGAATATTAAAGACATGTTTAATACAGAAAGTTTATTACACATTGAAAGAATATTTCAGTGCCAAGATTTGAAGATTTATTTCATTATATTCTGTTTATTTTAATGCTTAATTAATAAAACAGTTCCTACAATAATTCAAAATACTTTTAGAATAGTAAATTTGAAACTGTATTCGTATCTTGATTTAATCTTTATTGTAATTGAAATATGTAGATTAACTACAGCTAATAAAAATAATAATTTGAAAAACATTGTACGCCTAACCGGCAAATTGTAGAGGAATATTATACCATGTATTGAAATCTTATGTACACCTGATGACTGAACAATAAATACATGATTTCATATAAATAAGTTGACCCTTAACATTGAAAGACGTATAGATACAAAAAATTATAAATAATACGTATAGGATAAATATATTTTTTTTAAATCTCAGACTACAGAACACTAAAAAGAAAAGGAAGTTTAGACACTTGAAACATTCAACGCCCAGACCATCTTTCTAGTTGATTGTAAAAAAAAGACACGAATATTAAATATCTACATTCGATATAATCCAAAAAATTTCCATTCCTTCCCACACCATCCATATTTCTTAACCATAACATGACTTACCGAGGCGTGGATGGCAAGGTCGTTTATGTAGAGAAAGCCTCGCCAACTCCCACCATGGACCACGCAGGAAGTCCCCCCTCTTTTAAATAAGCCCCCTCCCCTCTTAGAAATAGTCTCACGCGAATGAAATCTCTTTCCCACGAGTGCGTTTTCCTACAGCGCGTCATTAATTGCCACGGGCTGTTACACCAGCGCGCCTCGACTTTGCACGGCTTCAGGTAGTCAACTCGGAATATATTATCACGCAGAGAGCTTTTTAGCAAAAGATTATTATAACAGAAAATCACAAAATTCCAATGTCAAGAAGTACACATTCGTGACGTGATTTTAATTTAAAAAACAAACTGCTAAAGCAACTTTCTGAATATTTCTTGGGACCTATCCGTAGATATATCTTTTCAGATGAAGAATAACGCTTTAAATCGGTTCATAACTGACAAAGTTTTGTCCGAACATATCTAAAAAGTAGAAACATCCGAATATCCGAATAAATCCTTAGTCAGAGATATAAAATTGTTTTATACCAAATTAATAAAAAATATAAATGTTAATTAATTAACATTAAAAAGTCAGTGCTAAAAATTACACTGATTGGTATCCTGTTGCTTCACTAAAGAAAAATGAATCAAAACAATCTTAAAATATCGTTACGATAAGCATGCAAGCAAGCAAGAAACATATTTTTTAATTTGACTTAAATTTTATTGCACCAAAATTCCCAAAATCTTCCAAAGTATGAACAAATATTACTCATTGCCCATTAGCAACTGCCTACTACATCATAAAGAAAGAAATATGAATATGTATATACATAAAACAGTATTTTACGCGACTCGTCTTCCCGGAATCGATCATCAGCTGTTCATAGACAGTTCCGTTCATCGAACTGTGCATGAGTAAGCGTTCACAAGTTACGTTCAAAAGTGAATCACAGATTCCACAGCTCTAGCAATGCTTGGTGCCGCTTCCTTTCCTATCTGACGCAACGTATAACGCGTTTTGCATCCGCTGACGTTTTGTGGAGGCTATTAGAATATTTCTAAGGTGCTGGGGTCAGCGACTGGGGAAATATTTAACCTGTTCCAAATACAGATAGAAAGACAGAAGACAAACATCACTTTCATTAACAACAGCCACGGCGGCCAATCTACTCCGAGATTAGCCCACTGCGCAAGAGATATTATAGTGCACAAGTGTACGCGCAAACATAGGTGCACTCTCTGTTCCTTTACTCTCATAGCCCGATGGGACGGATATTCGACACGACCGGAGAGAGGATCAACTTTTTACATGCTCATTTGTCGCATGGGTCATCTTTCTTTTCAGGCAATCGGGTGATTAGCCCACATGCGGGATTCGCACCCACGACCCCCCGACATGACGTTTGGATAAAAACTCGCGGTGTTTTGAAAAACAAAATTGATAAAAACTCTTAATAAGAATAGGTAATGTTACAGGCTATGAAGTTTACTTGTAAGTATACCTACCTCAGTTTCTTTCGATAGTTACTACTTACAATTTACGACCATTTATCCTTATACGTAAGACTTGTTTACCCTTTGTCATTTCAGAATTTGGAGAATACTGTAAAAAAATTATTCCCCCCTCTCTGACCCTTCTTACTTTTGTTTACGTTTGTTATACTGTAACATTGCAAGTGCGTTGTTAACTTTTAAGACTATAATCTCAATAAATGTAATTCAATATCCGTTTTATCGGATAAACAAGATACAAAGAATACATAATAAATATAAGGGGCATGTATCGAAACAAAATGATATTTAATATAACAACAATATAAAACTAGGTGGAATTAAAAATAACTATAAATGTATTCTTTTTCTTTTATTTCAATATTTTAAAACTTAAAGCAACAATGTGGTTAGCGCACAAATTATATAATGTATAAGTGTTGAACCTACATTTTGTAAATGTCTTAAGAGTCTAATTTTAATATATCTGCAATTAGGCAAATGAAGTTCTTTGGTTAGAACTTGTGACTAATTCGCCAAAAGAGCCATTAGCTCAACGTTAAGCGATATCCGCGTGAACATTAACTTTTTTTAAATATTACTATGCTATGTTTTTAACCACTGTTATCATCATTTCGTATAAGATTCAGTTTATGACAGACGTTCAGTTATTCAAACGCCAACAGATTCGAAATATTTAAGTAGTAGAACATTACATTTCTACATATAATAATCTATTATATATATAAAATGATAATTTCCCGACGTTTCTACATACACGATATTTTAAAAGAATTACACAATCCCTCTGCCTGCATGTTTGTACGCGCATCACACAAAAACTACTGCGTGAAATTGGGATGCGGTTTTTATAGTACTATTCTTAAAAGTCTTAAATCCTGTATATTATTATGTTTTATTTACTGTGATATAAAATAATAATATACCGAAATAATAATAGTACAACTGTTTACAAATGCAAATGTTTACAATAAAATATCCAAAATGAATATCACATTAATAAATGAAATATTATTAACATCATAAAAAGAGAGAACCAATTTGTTTCAAATTGACACACGCCGCTTAGAAACCGAGAGAAATAAAAGAAGCGTATGAACAAAGGTATGGAAACGTACCGCAGTCCCATGAGCGGCAGGTGGGGCACGTGCTGGGCACCCGCCTCGCTGCACCACTCGGGGTAGGCGCGCCGGAACTCCATGAAGTCGCCTGGTGACAACACAACCACAATTACTCTGCAACATTCGTATGAACAATCGACGTTATTAACCGTTACAGAAGTCATTCCCTAACTAACCGCCTCCGTGGCCTAGTGGAATGGGCCCTTGCTTTGTAAACCGGAGGTCGTGGGTTGCAATCCCGCGGGGGAACAATAACTTTTTGTTCTTGTTTCTTGGTTGGATTAGAACAATGCAGGCTGATCACCCGATTGCCTGAAAAGAAATATGATCCATGCGTCAGATGGGCATGTAAAAAGTTGGTCCAGTGCCTGATCTCTCTCCGGTCGTGTCAGATATCCGTCCCATCGGACTTTGAGAGTTAAGGAACGGAGAGTGCACCTGCGCGTACACTTGTGCACTATAATATCTCCCGCGCAGCTGGTTGATCTCTGAGTAGATTGGCCGCCGTGTCAGAAATTCGGTCAGGAGGACTTCATTTCCTAACTAGCAAAAAATACTAAAGGCGCGCTTTGTACAATTTAAATGTAAAATTAATAATACACTTTTAAGTAAAGCTAATTATAGCATTGCTGAATACTTTGATGACACAGCTGCGTGGTCATAGTACTGTTGTTACCTCCGTAGGCTTAAGAGCAAGTCGATGTAAACAAAAAAAATGTAAGCCAAGATCATTTTAAAATACCAACTGCTGAATTTGTCGCCAGCTCTTCCAGCAGAATCTGCTTTCCGAGCTAGTGGTAGCTTATAATGAACGAATCTTTTTGTCAAGGGTGCATGCGCCTATGTGAATGAACGTATTCTGATTTGAATTTAAAGCCTGTAGGCATTTTCTATCAACCTAAGGAGTGGCATGAAATTTTGTGGAGGTGCACTAAAAACATTTAGAAAAGGACAAAATTTTAACTTGTTGATATCTGTACACAAAATGTTTTACGAAAAATTCTTCATAATTGTAATTTATTTTAGAATTTTGGCGTAAAATTTAATGCGGTTTTCACAATTGTATTGTGTATTACTACTTGACATCTAGTATGTTTCATATCAATACGGTTTTTAGAAGCAGAGATAAAATAATAAAAATGTTTTTTAGATTATAAAATAGCATAAAGAATATAAATCTATAATGGCTTGTACATTACGTAAAGGAAATATTATTATTATGTTGATTTCATAAGCTGTAGATTTTGTTTGATAAATAAATAAATAAATAAATATCTATCGAATGTATTCTATTGTTTAAAAAGTCATAAAATTGAGAGAAAAACTGCAAACGACAGTTAGTTTCCTTAAATAAGTTATATGGCAATGATATTTAAATATCATTTTGATATTTTGTGCAGCAATTTCATCTTACACCTACCTAGATATCAGAATTGGGTTCACCGACAGAAAAAATATTGTATCTAATAATGTATATAGTATACAAACTGTGTCCTGATATCGGCCAAATTCGTCAGAACATTTTTACTTGAAACAGCAACAGACATACTGAGGTGAATTCATTAAATCTAATTTGAAAATTATAAAGGACATACAATTATAAAATAAATTTCAATATATAATTATTAAAGATATATAAAAAACAAAAGAGTATAAAAGGTAAATGGTAAAAAATAGAACAAAGAAGTATTTTGAACGGACGAAAAACAAAAAGGGGAGACATTGGAATGTATGCCCGATGTTGAGCAAGCATGATTCATAGGAATAAATAAACAATATTAATTGCTAATTAATTTAATTAAATTTTAGGATGTATAAACGTAAGGTTATACAATACATTTAATGATATATTGCATAAAAATAATGCACATTAAACTAAATTTAAATTCGTTGTTGTTTAAAACCCTAGAGCGCTAGTCATCAATGGTTAACTGTAGGCACGTGTGCACACATTTTTTGTATACTATAATTTTTCTAATGGTATTTATTTTAATGCACGTACTTAATTACAATTATTTAGTTTGCTTAAAATCTATCGCGTCGGTTTAAATCTCAAAAGGAACTTACTAATCCAAATTTAAATAGGCATGCAATTTCGAAGGAATTAATGTAGGGGAAGTGGTAGTCCTTTAAACCGGTTATCACCCCAATATTAATAGGTAAATAAAACTATGTTTAAGCATGCGCCTTTTCGCATTAAAAAGAGGAAATCACAACAAAATGATCACTTTGAAAATCGAACACCGACGGTCGCAAATGGCGGGAAAGCGCGACGCAGTTCCTTTTTCAAAGTGAAAGACGTCGAGCGGCGTTGTAGCGTTTCCGCCGCGCGCGTCTGCTTCCTGTCGCCCGACGACGCGCCCGCCATTGTTATGCTAATGTCGGACGTTGCGTCACGACGGCGGCGTGGGTCGGTATATCCGACATCGGCAATCGATATAGTTTAATCTATATCGATTATCGAGTAATAATGAGCGTTTACTCTTCGTATACGATTTACAGATTCGTTTTTCTTGAAGTGATAAATTCTTTAGACGCTTTAAGCGATTTTTGGCAGGGAAAAAATGTTAATAAATCGCGTTACCGACATGCTAATGATAACATTATTGTGTGTTGCACATGGGTCTATAAACATTTATATTCATAAACATTTATATATAACCAATTTTTGAAATCTGAAATTATTTTGAAAATCAAAAAGGATTTGGCATTTTCTTAGACCACTTATGTTTGTTTTGAATCCATAACAAACAACTTTTAATATATGCTAGCTCGTCTGGTGAATTACAATTGCCCTACAGAAAATCGATGCAAGGTATCAAAAGCCAAAATTGTTAAATGTTAGGAACGCAACTGCCACCCTTCAGAAGTTGTATGTAGGTCAAGTTTTAGGTGGACCTTCGAGCACTTTTTCTAAAAATGGATTAATATGACGCAGTCTTTGTATGTATACTGAACTTGAAATGTATCCGGATACAATAAAATAAATTTACTATGTTTTCCAATGGAAAACTATTTGTGTAAAGCTTTGCTCCAAATGCTCGGCCAAGTCCAGAAGTTTATAATAGATTTGCTAAAATCAAGATATTGCATCAGCATTGATATTGATTCATCCGTTTCAATATAGTCTTTGCAAAGAGTGTATATAACGACATCGACTTATTTCTTCGTATTGATGCTATGCCATTATATTAATAACAAATCTTTATTTGCCTTTAAACAAGTGTTCCATAGAGCATCGCAAATGGCATGCAATTATATCATTAAAATTAATATTGCTACATGCATTTTTGTTAATGAAAATTATGATATTACATTAAATATAATCAATAATAGCTAAACTACAATTTGGTTACACATTTTGAAAGTTAATTCGTTATGGTTACAGTCCAAAAACTGTTTTATGGAATCGAAGTTGCGTTCTAAAAGCGAAGCTCGTATTTTTTTTTAAACATGTTTAGCGGTTGATCTGTGATCCTTCGGGGTTATTTATTATAAATTGATTTGCCCATCAAGTAGCAGTTCCGTTTAAATCCCCCAGTTTTCGGTATATTGTCACTAGCAGTTTTGTTAGGCTGTCTTCTATTTCTCTTCGTAGCATAGTATTTTTTTTTATAAATAGAATTTTGGTATTGTTTATGTATATATTTTATATAATGTCATTTTACTGGTTTTTAATGTTTTACCGATTTCGGGACATGCAAGGGAAATAAGTGGTCTGAATGATTAATGGCTAATAATTTCATAGTCTGTAGTGATTTGATCTCATCAAAAATTGATGACTTACAATCAAATCTGGAGTCTCAATAATCTTTATCAAGATTACAGTCAAATGACCTGATATGTCTTGGCAAGGCTATTTCCTCTGGTCACTTTTCCAAGTCGAAAAATAAACAGCAAGCGACTTAAACAGTCCTTAAACAACGATATAAACCAAGAGATTTATGTTAACCTAATCAAAAGCTGTTACATAAAACTAACGTAGTATTTTTTCCGCTCTACTATCCGACACCTATTCAACAAGCCTCAGCGTAAAAATCGCCGATGAGCATTGACCGACTTTCGGGCTGATCATCTCGCTTCTGTGCCTCGTTCATTAAAAAAAACGGGCCTAAGCGAGTTGCAGCAGAGCAGGTCGGGCGGTGGCACGCAGTCGCGCGGCAGGCGCGGGCGGGTGCGGGTTGCGAACGCGCGGGACGGCGGGGGCGACGGCGGTATCGATCGATGAGTCACCGCGCGCTCGGGCCCATTCATCCGCCGCGCTGAATGAACCGGGGTCGCCCCCGCGCGTCCTCGCTCCCAAGGACCCCCCATCGGATCCACCCGGCCACGGGGTGAATCGGGATCCTTGAGCCTTCAACGGCCCACGTACAGCCAGCGATCGTTAGCCATTACAGGGGCCGTTTGCACTCACTCGTAGTTGTGTCGCTTACCCGGCACGGAGCGAACTTTGGCGGCCTTAGCCCTGAGCTTCGGTTATTGAATATCGCTAGTTGATTGACAGAGGAAATCTACCGATTTATAGAACATAAAACAATGTATCGTTATACATATTTTACGCATCTATGGGTTCAGAACAAAACAATTTGATATAATAAATACTCCCAGACAAATATAGAACTTTGTGTAAAATATGTTCATAATAATTTTTAATTTAAAGCGATAATCTATAAAATGAAATATTATATGAATATTGATCAATGTGTAGTAATCGAAAGCATATGAGATGATGCCCGATCAAGCCGATTTGTGAATTTTTACTTAATTCGTTAATATAACATTCCCAAAACTTTATGGGAGATGATAGCAACTGATCCAACAGATAATTTAATGCTAAGTAAAAACCGCCGCCCATAGGACACCTACAACACATTTACAAGAATCAACTTAACATAGAGCCGTGTGTCCATTACAAGAGCCGGGCGCGACACCCACACGGCATTCAATAATGGGACATAAAAGACTGGCAATCCTCGGCAGCTGTCCACTTGAGCACGTCCCACGCCGCCTGAGCCCATGCGCGTAGGTCGCTATGGGGGGGACGTGGGCGGCGAGGCCTTGGCCCTCCCGCGTCCTTCTCGAAAACTGCATGCGCCCTGCTCCATATTTGTTTAGGAAAACGCGCTCTTAATTCTAAACAAATGTAGGTCGTCGTTAAAGGATACGGTTGTGAATTGCGGTGAATAAGTTTATCAATGGCGTTAAAAGTATCTCCAGTTACATCATATCGTCTACGCATGTCGTTCGAATTTTTTTTTTCACAAATGTATATCCAATACTTCTTGGTATACGATATGAGTGTTGTTTGTGTCAATATTTAGGTGATCATTAATTTTTTCAACGATTGCTATTATTTCCGTACTCCACGTCACTTTTTGATAAATATTTTCCTGTTTAAAAAATTTCTTATTTATGTTATTAAAACAATTTTCTATTCCCAATTAAAACTATTTTGAGACAAAATATCTAGCGACAACATTCCGGGTAGGACGGAACAATTACAATTAATAATGTTGTTTTAAAGACAATTATTGTTCAAAAGGGAACTCATGGAAATCTTAACCTTTCAACCAGCACTCTCGATTCATCATTGTGACAATGACTTATTTTCTTTTATGTTTTCTTTAATTGCCGTAGTTATTTCCTCAAATCCGATAAAAAAAATTCACGGTCATGCCGGACAGAGAGTGAAAGATGAGGTTTTCTTTACATAGTTATCTTCTTTTAATGTATTTGCGTGCGAAGTTTTTAGAGCTCACACATAGTGTTAAAATTGATAAACTCAAACAATATCATTAACTCGTCATCGCCCAGCCACATCAAGCGATGTCGCTAAGACAACAGTCTCCTCTACCTGATGTCGCGGGTTCAGTTTCCGTTTTTTAGGGAGAATGAGGCAAACGGGCAGACGGCTTTGGCCTTCTGCAAGATTAGAGGAGTTACGAGAACGTTGTCGGCCTTTGAGATAAGAGTACGTACGCTTTTTTAAGTGTAAAAGTGTTTTAATATCGATATATTGTATCATCAATTGATTTTCTCTATGACGTCCTTAGAAGTATTTGAATTCTGGGGAGAACTTTTTCAACGGCTAATCATACGTTTTGTAAGATTAAAAGAATTTTGGCAGAAATACTTACTCACTATGAGATTATCTAAAAGTTATGCACTTATTTATTTAATCTTTACGCACATTTAGTTGTAAAAGGGGCGGATTTGATGCCAATGGATCTACCAATGGATCTTAGAATGGTGCAGAAAAATAACTATGGCAGATAAGATGACATAGGAAAATAAAATGAAATAAAATTATTGTAGCTGATATGACATATTTTCAATTGTTAAGGCGTCATTTGTATTAGAATTTTTTACATCAGATTCGATTATGTTTACACAAAGATTTTTAATTTCAGATTTCAGATTGTTGAGTTAGTCATATTTCTTACGTTTTTGTATTTTTTTTATTATATTACCCACGCCAATATTATCATAAAATATAAGTATTTACCTTGTTCAACATCATCAGACTATACACAAATTAGTATAAAATGAAGTCCAGTATTGAGGTAACCTGTATACAACAGGACCGAAATATTATTTTATAAGTATACAATTAACAGATTTCAGATACAATACAAATGGTTATGATATTCGAGTTACGAATTACGGACAGACATCGACAAAGAAGTATTATAAAAGGAGTCACCGACTGACAAAGTAATAAGTTCAACCGCACTTGATTATCATAAAAGCGAAATTGGTAAATTGCCAAGAGAGATGGCGGTACGGAGCCAGCACAGAATGAATCTTACGCAAGCCGCGTACAGGAACTCAATTCGTATGAACTGAGGCTTCATCTCAAAGGAACTTTGTAGAGTTGGTCTATTGAGTACCTTCTATTGGCATTAAGAGAGTAATTTATGAAAGCACAAAACATCTTATGAAACGATCGTGTCTTAAATGGGTTCTAATCAAGCCCAGTTGGGACAATTTGAGCCAATTTGCGGCCGTTGCGGGTCGGGTTATAAATACCCCGGTGGCCCTCGATTGACTCTATGGTCTAAAAGATGGGTCAATTATCTCAGGCGCCACGCTCCGCGTTTGGACACACGATGTAATGGAAGGGAATGGGACGATGGACGTTTAAATTTGGATTGACGTGTGGAACAGAGACGAGTGAACACATTGCACAGCATTTTTGATGCTTATTGTATTTAAAATGTTTTTATTAAATGTTATTCCGGGCAGAAAAAATGAATAGGGACGAAGAATGGAGAGTGATCCCGAAACCATCAAAGCCAAGTCGAGATAAATGTAGCAAAAACGGTCTATGCAATGTTAGGCTCTGACAACCACTGGTTCCCAAAGTGAGCGCTAGCGACTCCTGGGTTTTTTTTTATAAAAAGGGGGCGGTGAACCAAAAATGCTTGGGAACCACTGCTGTAACATCTGTAAAAATAAGATAAAGAAAGAAACTCAGTCACCTGATAATTTAGGGATATGAGATCATGAAATTTTAAGCAAATTGTGTCTAAACTGTGCAGTAAGTAGTACAAGAATATTCTGCTAAATAATTCACCGAGACGGAAGTGCCTCCCCGACCCACCTTTCGCCTACGCAATATGACGAGACATTACAATGGCTGGCAAGATTTTCCTAATATTACGACATTTAATCGAATTTAAATGGTATTATAACGCACATTCGTCCTCCGCGTTATCTAATATACCTGTATAAGGAAGTAATTAGGAAAAAAAAATACATTGTCATAGGTAATTAGGTAGCAATGAAAACTTATTAAATTCCAATCAGATTAATATTTTATTTCTTGAAATCAACTATTTGGCAACTTTATATCGAAAACATACACCGAAGTAAGGTACCACTACACAAATAGTACATAACTCTAAGGTACTAAATCAACCATCATTTAAAGCGATTAATTAGGTTTTAAGATTTTTACAAGTTAGAAAAATGTAAAAATATAAATATACTTTATCACGCGTCTCCTATCAGTAAAAGGAGCAACTAGAATCGTTTTTTGTTTATGGAAAGGATGACAAACGAGCTGACGGTTCACCTGATGTTATGTGATCTCGTCGCCCATGGACACACATAACATTCGGAGAAATGCACACAGCGTTGTCGACCTTGAAAATTGAACAAAACATGTCGAGTGGATAGGATGGGTCGGAAATATATGAAGGATTAGGAGAAAGGAGTGGGAAAAGAAGATGGAAGGAATGGTCATCCGGCTGCCCAGAAAATCATGCGTACGTTATTTCATGCAGACTTTGTGTAGCATAATTACAAGCAAGCCGTTTACGTGTTGCAGCTTCAAGATTTGGCGTTCGCGTAAACGAAACAATAACCGTTGGGGTAAAGAGCTACCGACGGCGCGATTTCTCGGAATATATCTCATTGACGTCAGACGATCTGTATTCGAATCGGTTTCCGAGAATCGATACGATGATGTAGAATGGGATCCGCGAAACCATTCGCGACGGCCATCTTGGTTTTATTTAAAAAACAGCGCGAACGGAGAATGTATCGTTTAATACGTTATGCGAGCTATAGTTTCGTCTAACGGAGATGTAGCGTGGATTGTCTTTTTCTTGGGAAGATTTGGAAAATTGCCTTAATTATCCGCTTGTTAAGTATAATGTTTTTTTTTACAAATAAGGCAAATTAGTACGTGGTTCATATAGTCTTAGGTATTGGTAGTGGAAAACGGAACTCTTGACATAAAGTTTTCATTTTTTAATTTGTTTTCTTAAAGACGTGTAAATAGGTAGAGTAATATTTATATGACTTCAGGAAAAAGTGTCAACAATATAATTGTCTAGCGATCAGAGTAAGTCTATTATTTACATTTTTTAAATGTAAAAATATTGTTTTATTTGGTCGACTGATGCCAATAACATAAAAAATTTGGAAGTTTGTATGTTTGTTACTTAATCAATTAATGTCTTAATGGATATGTATTTACAAAACCGGCCATGTTTTATACCAACAACGCACAGTTGGTAACCAATAACGACACAGAATCCAACCAGTAGACCAGACTACGCTTATAAAATGGACGCTTGTAAATGAGATTTAAATATAATTTCTAATATTGAATTAATTCCGGATGTGTGCGTCGATAATAAGGTGGTCAGTACATATTGGAGCAATTAGGCTCGGGTTCGATTTCAGGGCGATAGCAAGTGGCGCCGGCCGGCAGCAGATAGTGTCAGCGATAAATGGCGCCCCCACACGTTCAATTCTTTCGTGGACACATCTAGTAAACTAGTAAATTCTAAACAAATAGTCCTTATGAAATAAGTACAGAATAAATAAAGATGACGAAGTTTTGTGATAAAAGCTAGCTGACAGCCAAGGCTGCCAGCAGGTGCCCATTGACACACAATATTCGAAAAGTTGTGTGCTTCCAATCTACTTCTACTCAATCATCGTCTATTACGTTTGTGTAGAAAATGGAATAATATAAACGAAACGAATGAAGTGGAAAAACCAGAATAGCATGTGTTATGAAAGGTTTTTTTCTGATGATGAGTTGTTTTCTGATGAAGCATGAGGATGATTTCCAATCATTGGACATAGCAAAACTGCTTTTCCAATCGACATGATATAAGTTTATTTTCACAGAAAAGTACCAAAACCAAGATTAAACGCCTTCAAAGTGTGCTTTCAAAACGTATGCAAACATTCCCAAATTTTGTTATATAGACAAACTAATAAAACGATTTTTTAAAAAATTTAATTTATGTAAAATGTCATAAAAAAAAAGAATGTCAAAAATTCTTTTTTTTGACTTGGTTCATAAATACCGGAGATACATGCAAAAATATATAAATTCAATCTTGTTATTTTGATTTAAAAGAAAAATTACTGAATCGATTTTCATGAAAAATTTTTTGGGACCATTCCGCAAGAATATCCATGTAAGATGAAAAAGGAATTTTTAAAACCGCGGATAAATGGCGAAGATATTCGCGTACATAAAAAAACAAACATTGGTATTTGGAACCTTCCACCTTTTTGGAAGAGAGTTAAAAACTAACGAATAGAAATGTTCGTTACATTTGTCCCACAAAATGCACGAGCATGGTCACCGTAAAGATAACAATATCAGCGGAAAACGTATCGGCCGCCGGCACCGAACCCACTCGGGCTTTAATTATTTATTTGCATAATTGTAAACAGTCACAATGTGTAGGAGGAAGTTGCTCGCACAAAAAAGGATGACTATGTTTTTTTTTCTCTCTATTCATTCAGGTCCGCCGTAGCGTAACGGCGAGAACAAAATAAAATCGCGATGTACACAATCTGGTTATGGATGCGGCAAAAACTGTCAATGTCATTCGCGGTTCAGCGTTCAACGCGAATTATTTCGGTATGATAAATGAAATAATGAGTAACATGAGCGCTAACAACTTTACTTCAATATAATCATTATATATTTTTGCACATATTTATATATGAATACAAAAAAGTAAATGGGCTCTCAAACATAGTGAAACCCTACATGACATGAACCTTCGCGATAGTAATAAAGTTCAAACTTTGTTAACCCAAATTTCTTAAATATAGACAAGACTTGTTAACGATTTAAAAAAAAACGCTGGGTTTATTATAAGACCAAGTCTTGTGTTACAAGGGCGTTTTACAAACATAAAACGCACAAAAACATACACCAAGATCCGATACAAGTACTTGTAAGTCGTACAAATATTTACTCCGGGCGGGGATCGAACGTACGACCTGCGGCGCCGCAGTTAATATGTTAACAACTGCGGCAACTGGTCATTAAAGAACAAATAGATAGAGCCTTTTAAAAAAAATGCTTCAAGAGTTTGGAATACTACGTCCCTTATGAAATCCGAAGTAACGTGATAATTCGAAAAGATTTTAAAAAGAAGTGTTTTTTTTTAAATATTTTATACTTCTTTTATGTCAGATGGGTAATACAGAACCATTTTAACGATTCGATGATAAAAACATTGAATCGATTTTCCTGAAAATTAATTTTCAGCAAAGAACATTCAAATTGAGAACCAGTCTCCCTTTTTGAAGTCGGTTATAAAAATTATAAAATATTTTTAATACATTTCAATTATACGGTTTATTTGCTTAGGGCGTGAAACATACGTCCAACATGGCACAAACCCCCAAACAAAAGCTACACTGATAAAATCAATTATTCTCCGACGAACGCATGTAAGGAACACGCACGAGCATCGGGCAGTGGCATCATCATATCACGAATAATGAATAAAAAATCCTCTCCGGCCGCCGTCGTCGTCGTGTAAAGGGAAAAAATACGAATAACAATCAGTGTGCGCTGCCCACACGTCGGGCGAGTGCGACGTTGCCGCTCTTACCGAGGCATCGCCTGGCATAAGCATTCGTCAAATTGATTCTTTTCGCGCGCAAACTGAACCACAGACAAAATAGGAGCTCAAAATCAACAGTATCGTAATGTTAAGCCAAAAATATTCAAATTTTTAATAAAAATTGATGTGACGGAAATATGGCACTGTTTATCGTTTATATAGATAATTGCAAAAAAGTAATATTGTATATAATATGCATCATAAATACATAAATAAAAAAGTCAATACACACACTGCCATGGTGTTTTAACACTTATTAACAACAATAAACATCCAATATGTCAAAAGATTTCTTCTCCAAACATTAAGTAAATTGACAAGTTAACATTTACAAAACGTGGACTAACGTAAGTACCGGGATCAAACAACATTCTAAACATGATAAATACCAGTATTTTCATCATAATACTATATATAGTACTAAAAATTATTTCATCAATATGTCAAAATGAAGAGATAACCCTAGTTATAAAAAATAATTTTGCACTTGGTTTAGAAGATTCTTAGTACTTTCGTTAGTCCACGTTTTGTAATAAGGGGGTTAAGATCCTATTAATAAAATTGGTCGGACTTTTTAATTAACTAAATTCAGTCGAAGTTCGACCTTTGCGGGATCTCGTGTAATTTTAGTTTCGTTTACATTGAAATTTATTTTAGTATCTTGCTTTAATCAGTCATTTCGTATTTTTTGTGTTATAAATACTTAAACGTCCTTGCCAGTGTAATAAAGTTACTAGCACGATAAGCAATTGTTTAGCAGAGCGCGCCTACTTTTTTTTAATTTAACCGTTTAAATAATTTGCTCGTTCCTAAAATAGCCTTGGAAATTTAAATTATTGCTTGTTTGGAATACGTAGCCAATAATTAATTTTATACAAAATTGTTATAGCTACTTATACTTTTTTGATATTTCGTATTTGATTATATTATACAAACAGTACTACATACAAACAGGTCTTATCTATAGGTTCATTATCTAATTAAAAACAATTAGTTTTTACTAAAGATCTTATACGCTATTATAATGCATTGACTGTTAGAGGAAGCCTAAAGGCAATAAATTTACCCATAATTTTTTTGAAATAAAAAATACTCATATGTCGGCATAAAACAAAGTATTCATGACTTTTGGGGATGCCGGACGGCCATGTTTACCCTTTTCTTTTCCTATTCCTAACCCCTCCAATACCTTAATCCCGACCCAATAATATCCAATAAACCTATTCTATCCAATATCCCAGGTTAATAGCGCACTCGCAACTCTCCGAATGTTGCGAGTGTCTATGAGCGACGGGATCGCTTACCATCAGGTGAACCGTCTCTTCGTTTGTCTTCCTTTTCATAGAAAAAAATAACCATATAATTATAACTTTCCTATACCACTTCTAGCGTCGTTGAAAATTTGAACATGATGCCGTTGACGACACACAGAATGAGTATACATAAAATTTAACATGCTGCAAAAAAAAGGGTGAAAATTCATTAATTATTCATTTAACACAATGAAGACAACATTGAAAAATCCTACTTCTTACATAGGGACCGGCATTTTTATTGTTAATTACGTATTTTATTTTTTAAATATGTTTTTAGTGTAGGTACAATAATTTGAGGTAGACATTTAACCCCTAGATTTATTGTGTGCCCACGGGTTATCATCCGGTTCCAACGTATAAGCGGTAATGTCGTTGCGGGGTGACCCACCGGTGGGCATGCGGTCTTTGACGTGAAAGATATCGCGTGTAAAAATTTGTCATTGATAAATATCGATTAAAACAAAATAAAGCTTTGCCTGCTGGGATTTTACGTGCAATAATTCCTTAAACCAGAACATTTTATGCTGCCAGTAATGATAACATATACGTCGAATTACGTAACGCCTAGATAACTAGGATGTGAGCGCGGCTTCGCTTGCATCCACGACGGAGAATTTATTTCCTATCGCCCGACTTCTATGACCCATGTGTAATGAGACGTCTAAGATTTTCATATTAATTAGCGCATGATTAGTTTGTTATTGATGATAAGGTTATTGAAATATGAATAGTGTATTGTATGCAAATAGAAATAAAGTTAATATTGAATAGTTTTAACATTATTCATCTTATATTTAAATTGAATATAACATACATAGACATTATAAACTACGCGTTCATGAGTACTGTATTAAATTTTACGAAATTGTTCTTAAAATAACAAATAATACGATCAATTTTCGCAGCACCGTCTTAAGATAAGACAACACGATATAAATAGAACTTACCGAAGATCTCTATTAGTCGAAATGTTTTTTCGTAAGATAGATTTCGTAAGGTGGTAGAGCATAACATCCTTTCACAGCTTTTGCTGCACTTTTACGGCCACGCTCGTCCGGGAAAGTACCACCGC
>JAOCPS010642243.1:0-10848 GCA_025505425.1 Graphium colonna | reverse complement strand
AAAAGTTACTGCAATTGATTATCCGTTTCCCTTCCAGAAGAGAGAATATTATTAGCTGACTTAAAAAAAAAGAAGAACCTCAAAACTATAGAAGCTAAAATTAATGGATACCATAAAGATCCTAAAGAAAACAAAGTTGTTTCTAATATAAGAGAAATAAATGTTTACCGTTAATACTGCGCTTATTATCTGTCAGTATCTAAAATTAATCGTAGATAATCGCTTACAGAATTTATGAAAAGAAACTGTGATAAATAACGTTCTGATAAATATTATTTTACCTCAGAAAATAACCTTTAATTAAAACCCACACGAGGATAGCCGGGGGTATGGCCTAGTACTTCATCATAACTGCTTGTGGCCGTGTTGTTTAAACCCATTCAAGATTGCCAACGCAAACACCACAAAAGAGCCTGCATCCATCACGATCTTGACGTGTCACATGACGTATCCACGACGAACAAACAAACAAGCCGTATATATATACATATATATAAAGATACGTATATTAATTGCTGGAACGTTCCTTTTCAGTACAGTTTCCTTG
The DNA here is from genome assembly GCA_025505425.1 of Graphium colonna. Classification (NCBI taxonomy): domain Eukaryota; kingdom Metazoa; phylum Arthropoda; class Insecta; order Lepidoptera; family Papilionidae; genus Graphium; species Graphium colonna. The sequence goes on along the minus strand of JAOCPS010642243.1, from coordinate 10,301 downwards.
TGATGTAAAAGTACGATAGCTCTAACACTTCAATAATATAACCTTTTAAAAATATTTATTAATATAATTATAATTTTTAAAGGTTTTTAAATATAAATTTAAAATATTTATTATCTTTATTAAAAGATAATAAATATTTTAAACAGAAAAGCTGCGAAACCTTTAAAGGTCTTAGAAGTTTCGTGAAGCAGTTTTTTTAGCTATTGGGATTTAAAAAAGAAACTATTACTGTATGTGTGTAATATTTTGGAAATCGTTTCAAAAATGTCAGAGAAATCTGCTAATACATACAAAAACATACAGTAGAGTTAAGAATATTCTCCTTTTTAGAAATCTGTTAAAACTTTTGATAAATATTAATTAAATAAATAAACTCCTGACCAAGTTACGGCCACGGCGGCCAATCTGCTCTGAGATTAGCTAACTGTGCAGGAGATATTATAGTGTATTTTTGTACGCGCCATCCTAGGTGCACTCTCTGTTCCTTTACTCTTAAATCCCAGTGGGACGGATATTCGACACGACCGGAGAAAGATCAGGCACAGGACCGACTTTCTACATGCCCATCCGACGCATGGATCATCTTTCTCTTCAAGCAATCGGGCGATTAGCCCGCATTGCTCTAATCCAACCAAGAAACAACCACACAAAGTTATTTTCCCTTCACGATTCGAACCCACGACCTCCGGTTAATTAATAGAATACTAAAACAATGAAAATAATTTCAAAATTGATTTAAAAAAAATTGTGCTTATGAGTCATGCAATTAGAGTCATTGAATAAATTAAAAACAATGACTGTCCTCGCTTTACTGGAGCTAATAAATAATTCTTTCAAGTACTTCATAATAATTTTCAACCGACTTCGAAAAAGGAGGTGATTCTCAATTAGACTTAATATAGTTTATTTTTAAATCAAAATAAGTAAAGCAAATTGTTTCACGACCGATTACTTCTAAGGCGTTTGAAGTCGGTTGCACTGTTTTTTGTAGAAAATAATTATCATATTTTCCAATTTCAAAATAAATGACAAAATTCTAAGAGATTTAAGTTAAATACTTCAGTGACAGAAGTACGTACTTGAGCTCCGCCTTCGTGGGCCAGTGGATTAGGGCTTTGCTTTACAGGTCGAAGGTCGTGGATTCTTTGTGATGTTGTTCATTAGTTTCGTTAGAGCAATGCAGGCTCATTGGTCGATTGCCTGAAAATTAATATAATGTGTTGGTCAGCCCCCTTGTCAACGACACCTTTGGCAGTTGTTGGAAGGATATCAGTATATTAAGTTATGTACAACTAATTTGATATAAAAATATGTTACTTTTATATCAGATTAAGGATCTTTTATATTGCAGGACCTTATATGTAGGGATAATATATAAAGAATAAACATATTATCACAAATATATATCGATTTACCACGGAGTAAATATAATATAAAGTAAAAAAAAAATATAGCGCAATTCATATTCACCCTAGCGGACACGGCGGCGGGAAGTTCAATGACCTGCGGCGTGCTCATCTGGGTAAGTATCGTGCTGTACAGCTACACTTCATTCATTTATTGGAAAATTTTGGCTAAAACTATGACCTAATTTTAGAACATAAATGTGATGGCAATCGAGTACCGAGTACTTTCCTTTAATATCGAAGGTGACTTACCAATCAATCTAACTGTTTAATCCAATGTCTGTCTCTGAGTTATTTTTGGAAAATAGCTAGAAAATTTAAGAAGTAGTCTGTACATTAGAAAAGCAGAATATTAAATTACACGGCTTTACGTTATTTATCGCAATTTATTTTTAAATTACGACGTTTCCAATACTTTGCGCATAGTCAAGAGTAGGACTGAGGATTCGGCTTAGTCTACAGTTTTTGAACGTACTCTTAAAGCACAGACACAAACATAACATTAAGGCAAACCGATAATATTCGAAAGGCCAAAAAATCCTAACCAAATAACATCTTTTTTGTCAGGGATTAGTTGAAATAAAGAAACGTATAAAGGACAATTCCACAATAAAGTACAAAAGTACGAAATTTGCTTTACGTACATGACGTTTACACAATCCGTCATAAGACGTGTTATGTTGAATGCAATAAAAAATATTTTTGATGAATCGATTTTTTAATTTTATCAAATATCTCCGAAACCCGGGTTTTATTACAAAAAGAACTGCTGGCGGGATTGATATAATAGGCCTAGTCTCCAAAAAAAAAATGGATGCAACTTGGTACGGTATGCCATATAAAAATGGGCATTGTCCTTTCAATATGTCGAATATTTTTTTTATGGAAAGGAAGACAAACTAGCAGACGGTTCACCTGATGTTAAGTGAACTCGTCGCACATAGACACACATCTGGAGAGTTGTGAGTGCGTTGTCAACCTGGGAAATTGGGTAGAAGGGGTTTATTGGATGGGATCGGGTAAGGATTAAGGTCTTGGTGAGGAAAGGAATAGGAAAAGAAATGGGTAGGAATAGGCATCCGGTAACTCTAAAACTCATGCATACATTATTATGCCGACTTGGTTAAGGGCGGTGGTACTTCCCCCGACGAGCGTGGCCGGCAAAGAAATAAGCAGTGCTGGTTAAGAAATATTGGTACAAATTTCAAATAATTTGCTAATATTTTGATAAAGATAAAAACAACAGCGAAGTGGCGATTGACGAAAAATAAAATGCAGTCAAGTAATAATAATTGTAAATATGCAGTAATTTTTATTATTATTTTGGTGGATTTAATTTATTTTCTCCCCTGGTTGGTGTGTCAATACATACAAAAATATGGAATATATATATATTGATATCAAAATCAAAATAAAATATTCTACTATTATATAATACATAATTATCGAATTTCAAAATATGAGATATATAATAAATAAACTTAAAATACATAAATTATTATTATTACAGTTTAAAGACACGCTTTAAATTTTTTTTAAACTATTCCTATTTTACTTTAAGTTATAGTTTGAGAATATACTGAATTTTTTATTCTTTTTAATGTTTTTAATGAAATTTTATCTTTATTATATGTGCATGCAGTGTACACCTATATTCGTAATTGGTCTATTTAACTATTGTGCCTATTGTGTTGTACTACGACATAAGTGTAATAGCTGTTGGTTAACCTTAATAAGAAAATAAGATTAATTACACTTAAAATTACAAAAAAGAACTTCAAATGCCAAAAAAGTGTACTTTTATTTTCTATTATTTTGATATAAAACAAACTTTTTTTCTGAAAATAACATAAAACCATTTGTAAAGTAAACCCTTTCAGATAAAAAAAGAATTTACAAACGCCAACATAGATAAAGAAAATAGAAACCTCTGAATTGAGATATCACCACGAAAAGCGCTTAATACAATATTTATAGGACAATCAATAAAAAAAATCGATCCTTAATTGACTGATCGGTGTACATACATAAAAATACGTTATCTCCTTTTTTGAAGTCGATAAAAAATAAAAATGCCCAAAAAGAACTATACGGATTTTAATAAATAAACACATAGAATTAACAACATATTAGATTGTCGAGTCATTTCTTTCCGTGGTTGTAGAGGAAACTGCTCGTCTGGATGGCGTACACCTGCACCCAAAAGTTGTACCCGCGGAGCACAGTGGGACTGTCGAGTTCGATCTTCACGAACCTCTCTCCAATGCCTCCCCCCTTGATGTAGCACTCTCCCCACTTGTCCTCCCTTAAGTCCATGACGCTTATTGCGTTGATTACTTCGTTCCTTGAGCAGTTGACGGTTACAGTCTCAGATCTTACCCAAAGTGCAGGGTTCTCCTGGTGCACTCTACTGTAGATCAGCTTTGAAGAGACGTCCGGGTAGCCCAGGAACAAGTCGTGGGTTTCAGCAAAAGATAGGAGCAATAAACAAATTAGAATCAGAAAACGAGACATTTTACGTGCGTTGCGTCAAAAGTTTTAAAGCCAAATGATGTAATGGCTGATGAGGACTGATTCAGCTTTGTGTATTTTAAAAATTAACAATTGTATGACAATATCGCTTCTGTGAATGGTTATAAAGTTAGCATGTAGTACGATAAACATGGCGTAGTAATGGACGGTTTGTCCGATTTATGGCCGACGCACACTTGTTGTGAAGCATATTCTGCGGCTTTACAACTCGCTGGTGTACTTTCAAGGTCTTCAATACATCTGAGGAATTGCGTACTCTTTAAAAATATAATATTACATATAACATTAGTTCAAATGTAGTAATATAAAATATTATAAACATATTTCATAGGTGGTAGAGCACTGTCACTCGTCCGGGGAAGTGCCACCGCCCTTTGTAATGTCGGCATAAAACAAAGTATGCATTATTTTTGGGGATGCCGGATGGTCATGTATACCCTTCTCTTTTCCTATAACTTTTCCCTCCAAATCACTAATTCCGACTCCATCCAACAAACCTGTTCTATCCAATTTCCTAGGTGGACAACACACTCGAAACTCGAAAACCAACATCCGTTGGTGAACTGTTTCATTTGTCTTCCTTTAAAAAAAATCACAAAATTTACAAAAGAGGATTATAACGAAAAGGTTATGATCATCCTGTTCGTTTATGGTGCGTTCTGATCACAAAAGTCAATGTTCTTTTTTCCTTTTTTTTAAATTAAACTGCTTTACGGATTTTATCGCGGTTTATTTTTAGATTTTATCACCCGACGTTTCGAACCCTTTATAGCGTTCATGGTCACGGGTTTTCCTATTTATTGTTTTTATCTGGATTGTTCAATTTTAAAACTCTATTACACTTTTTAACTTTTTGCTTTTATTATATCATGGGAGGGAACTAGCACCCTCTAGCACAGGGATCCCGATTGAGGGTCTAGAGAATTTCAAACACTTATCATAACTTTCAAAACTCTATGTCCTTACTTGTGTGTTTATAAGCTGTAATTATCTGTATTCAATAATGTTATATTATATTATTGACTATTCATAATGTATAAACGAACGATGACCGGACAGCGGGCCTTGTCTCTTCCATCGCAGGTCAAGAATTCGATTCCAATCCGAAAAAAATTTAGCCCTAAGTTTCTTTCGGATCTTGGGTGTTCGTATGTTTGTTGAACGCCCTTGAAACATTAGTCACGAACAATGAGGGCGACGTTTTTAAAAAAGTATTTGTTTATATTTTCTGGTGTGGTTGCAAACCAACACATAGTCATACTGGTTTATGTAGGCTATGTTACTTCCTATGTTATGAGCTTTCTGCCAGACCAGAGCCTGACAAAATCGGTTCCATTTTCGGAGATTAGCCGACTCGAACATACAAACAACCAGTTTTTTTGGTTAATATTATCGTATTACTTTATATACATACATTAAAAAAACTCTGATTTAAACATATAAAAACAATAAATATATATATATGTATACAAATCTTATATTAAGGTAGGGTACTAACATTCAGGTAATATTTGGTTGGATTAGAAACCGACCCCAAGTAATTTGGGAATAAGGCAGGAGGGTCGAATGACATCTGTTGAATGATTCATTCTTTTTACTTTATATGCTATCTATGCTATAATATTTCATGAATACGGAGATACATATAAATACTAGTGTTACATAATTTCGCGGAAAAATTAGTTTGTTTGTCATAGCCAAAAATTAAGGCTGAGACGACACTGCAGTGATTTCCTTAATTATATTGACAAAAGTCATACATAGAACGATATTACTTCCCTACGCAGCTTCTCACGGAGCAAGGCTGTTTCGGCCGTTACCTGTGGGAGGTTGTGGGGATTGAGCCGGATTCCGGGTGTCATCATTGCGTGTCCGGCGCCGTGGACACAGCCGAGCACAAGCTCGCCGAGTGTACGGGCTGGGACGCCCAACGCGCTACGCTCGTTGGCGCAGTAGGGCGGGACCTGTTGTTGCCGGCCATCATCCGAGGGGGGCATCATAGACTGAAGGGTAAAGGAAGAGGGCTTTACAATTTATTTATTCCCAATAAATAGGGCTTTACATTTATATTCACAACATATTTCGAGGGCTAACCTCTGTATGTATAAGAGCTATTTATTTACTTTTTTTTTCAAATTTATTTACTTTAATTTCAAAACAAGTATGCATATATACTAAAATTTAATTACAATTATGCTATTATATAACATGTGGCACTGTGTCTGTGCGCTAGCCTTCAATTCTGTTCTGTCGAGGAAAACCTGAGTTCGAATCTTGGTGCCGACACCAAGAAATTGCTAATTTTCTAGTTGCAATTTAAAGTGCAGATTTACTACGTGCTCTGCGGTGAAGGGAAACATCGTGAGGAAACCTGTATATCTAAGAAATAAAACTTCTACGATATGTAAAATATGCCAATGCCCTCTGTCCCGAGGAGGCCTTAGCCCAGCAATGGGATAGTTAGAAAAAAATAGGCTGTAACTTTTCTTTTATTCGATTATATGATCCGGAGGACATCCGTCAATTTAACATAGAATATTTAAATTGTTAATTGTCAATGAACATTTGAATACGATATCAAAACTACGCAATCGAAAAGAAGTAAACATAAAATTGACTAAAAATAAATAAATACTTGGAAATTGTTAAGAAATAAATAAAATACAATATTTACGATATTCCAATAGATCCTAAAATACACTTAAAATTATTAGAAAGAATATATAATTGTAACATATATATATACACATTAGGATTAGCACACATTTAGAAGATTTAACTAACCGACTTCAAAAAGGTGGAGGAGATAGAAGAAGGTTTTATTTATAGAAAGGAAGACAAACGAGCAGACTGTTCACCTGATGGTAAGCGATACCGTCGCCTTTAGACACACAATCCGGAGAGTTGCCAGTGCGTTGTCAACCTGGGAAATTGGATAGGATGGTGTCGGGATTAAGGATTTAGAGGGGATAGGAGTGGAAAGAGAAAAGAGTAGACATGGCCATTCGCCATCCGCAAAAGTCATATTTTTTATTTGGAAGGATATAAGTGGTCATAAATAGGTTTCATTAAAAATAGGTCAAATCGGTTCTTTTTTAAATCAAAATAATTTAAAAAAATTGTTCCACGAAACTTGCACCGTAGAGGCGCTAATTCGGCTTTGGCTGTTTCCTGTCAAGTTATTATTTAGATTAATATTTTATATGAAGTACTAAAGCTGGGCCATGGCGACAGATGACCAAGCCAACCAGGGACATATCTTGGCTTACTATCATGCTTCCCAAGGCTTGTACACTAGTGTGTGTATAGCCTTACGAACAGCAAATCCATTTAACGTGTCGCCATGAATTGCTCCTTACACGGTCTCGCTGATCTCACGAAGGCTCTTATTTGCCCATCGATATATATACGAGCCATGCCTGAACATTCGATCACACCTTCGAAACCATTCGCGTTGTCAAAATGTCTAAGCTTTGCGCGATTCTCGTCTTTATTTACCTCAACGGAGGTGTAGAGTGCAACGATATTCGCTTGGGGTACGCTTCGCCTCAATCCATGAAGGTTTTCGGCCAAATCAAGGAGGCTGATCCGGCTCTGTGGAAGAGGACTGATGACGTCATCGTCAATGCACCAGCCAACGAGGTGATATCAGCCGTCTTTGTCACGGATTTGAGAGATGACAAGGACGGAGAAGCTTTTATAGCGAGCGGCGGCGTAGGAGAGAAGAGCGTGACCATCGGCCTCAAGAGCCCCTCTATCCTGAGAGGGTACAAGTTCGAAGTTGAAGTGTATGCGAACAACCCCCTGAACCAACAATACGTGAAGGGAGGTTACGGCGGGTACATAGGTGCATACTCCGGCGACATCCAGTACCCGAGGAAATATTAATCCATTATCCGACACTAACTTAACTATTTATTTACCAAGAATTGTTTTTGAAATGTGTGGATGTAAGAAGATAAAAAGAGAGAGAAGAGAGAAAATCGTAAACAGAAATTTCGTTTCGATGTTTTCTTTTCTCAGATAAATAATATTAAACGCCTACCAAAAATATTAGCAATATTTATTAGACAAATGTTAGTCGAAAAGTTTGCACAAATTAATAATGAAATTAAAAAGTCTCTGTTATATGTTTAAATAATGGCAATATGTGTTTTTGTTAACTTCTGGAACTGATCAGTAACAATATTTCGAAATGTTAAGTTATTTTTTACTTGTTACCTTGTTTTCATTAACTATAAGCTATAACTAGTATATTTCATATTCCTAGATATGAAACTAATACACGAAAGCAATCCAAAATATGTATGGAATGTAATGCAATAAATAAGTAACGACCTGGTATATATGCTTTCTGTGATTCTTGGCTTTATTTCAAAAGCAAAATATTTAACCATGTTACAATGTGATAAAAATATAAGTAAAAATTTTTACTCCTGCCCCTTTTCTCTTTTGTGTATAATGAATAATACAACTTACATCTTTATTCTTACATATCAATTCTTATTTGGTTTTTAAAGGACAGAGCCCAAAAACGTTACCAAAAAGTCTCACTCATCAAAATCAAAATTATAATATTAATTATTTCTATAATTTCTTAGGACATTATGTTCCATGGATTTGATTTTTAAACAGAGAAATTAATATAAAGTAAAAAAGTACGAAACAAGCTTCACCTACATGACGTTTATACAATGGGTCATAGAGATGATGAGAGGAATTGACCTATTAAAGTCGTGAGGTGACATCAGCGTTCCAAAGATATTTACAATTTTCTTATCTCTGTCTCAATCCGTATCTCTTTATGAATTTGGACGAAAACATGTCGTTCTTATCTCCCAGTGGCCGTTATGAGCTAATTACAATAATATTTAAGAAGATTGGTAATAAGAAACAATTAAATTATTAAAGTTTGTTTTTAACCGAATTCACGTTAAGAAAGAGTTATACTTTCGACAATATTTACCTCAATTTTATGAGCGTGTACTGATTTCTCCACCAATTGTAAACATATTCAATTCCATAACATTTTTTTAAAATCAGTTCTATATTTACTTCTTTAAATAAAAATAATGTTTAAAAAGTTCTCTTGTAAGGCGTTTGAAGTCGGTTTGTGAGAATAATGCTTGTAAGTAAGTAGGTAACAGCCTATTTTTAATTATTCCACTGCTAGTCATAAGTATAGGGTCATATATAGTCATAGGGTATAGGGCATAAGTCCACCACGCGGTCCAAGTGCGGATTGGCGGCCTTCATATACCTCAGAAATATTATTTCTTAGATATGCAGGTTTCCTCCCGATGTTTTTCTTCGCCGAAGTGCATGTGGTAATGCAGCACTTAAAATTGCAATTAGACGGCTCTTTTTCTAAAATTTGTAAATATCAATTGAACTGATTTGCCTGCAACTTGTGTACAGTAAATACGTTTGACCAGTCTGGGGAAGTACCATGATCTCACTAGTGTTTATACGAGTTGACGAGGAAGTCGCTAACGATATTAAAGGAGAGCACGCGGTACTCGATTGTCATCGTATTTATGTAATAGAACGTGGGGCAAGGTTTTCAAACGAACTTTCCATTAAAAAATAAATTGTTGATACTCGGCGCGGCGCCAGATCAGATGTACGCGCGGCAGGTCGTCGACCCCGCCTTTCGTCACACTCCGGCCTCCTGTGCTTCGGCCATGCCGTGTCCGCTGGTATGAACTAGACTTGGGTTAAATATTCAATTTTGAATTATTTTTACCGAGTGGTAAATAATAATTACATAACAATTTATTTAACCAGAAATAGTGTACAAAAGATCATATTACAAAGTTTAACACATGTACATATTAAAATTTTATACAAGTTGCATAGTGAACCCTGCACTAGGTTGTTAACCTGTCTCGCAGGTTTAAAATGTTGATTAGCTAGTCTAGGGTCATAAAAATTAGATTAACAGTAAGGTATGTATAATATGACAATAGAAATGTATGTGTATGTGTATCGGTTTATTTATCATGTTCTCCCTAAAAAAGACATACCGATAGAAAAATTTTATAAGAAAATTATATTTAGTTAAAAATGTTCGATCTACTAGGAACATATATGCCAAAATGCTTATTTATGATGTTAGATTTGATTCTAAATCTTATGAGAAACCAAATGAATTATTTGTATATTTGTTCTAATATTAAACTAGCGGAGTTTATTAAATAAGTGTGATGACAATCGAGTAGCGAGTGCTCTCCTTTAACATTGTTGGTAACTCACCAATTACCCTGCCTACGAGCTTTATTCTACAAAATACTTCTCTTGTTCACTATCAAACATTACTCAAGTATCACAAGTATAACAGACTTTTCACGATGACCGGCTGCC
>JAOCPS010642132.1:0-10850 GCA_025505425.1 Graphium colonna | reverse complement strand
ATTATGATTTAAGTCGCGTGTATATTTAACAACAATGCAAAATATTATTTATAGAATAAATTGTATATTGTACCAGATCTTGTGGCAGTTTACGAGTCGTGACTGTCCTTAATTCAGTGCAAACGTAGAAAATAAGTCAAGTCAGTGTTACTAATCAACAGTGTTCAACTGTTGATTAGTAACAGCTGTTCAGCAGCAGTTTAATTTTATTTATCCGATTTAATAAAAATAATTAAAACCATTCTTAAAGACATAGACGCTTACGCGTTCTTATGAAACGTATTTTTTTTTACATTGTTATTAAGTGTTCGAGAGGAAGCTACCGCCGGCTCGGAAGGCAGATTCTGCTGAGAAGAGCGGGCAAGAAAATCAGCTGTTACTATTTTAAAATAATATTTCTTACAAAATGTAGTATGCAATAATTTGTTTTGCCTGTTTACTAATCAACAGTTTCAAATACACGCAAATCGTCAAAATATTCTTTGATAGTAGCTTTACGTACAATAGTGTTTCTTATTATATTCTTCAATTTATCAACGGGAAGATCGCGGAGCTGAGTCTAACTACGAGAGATGAAAAATCCTAAAAAATTAGAAAGAAATAAGGTATTAGAAACATTAAGTAGTTGATTATTTAATCCCAGAGTATATTCTCTTGCCTTTTTACGGTTTTAACAGTTAATGGTCCAAAGTGTAGTAGTGATAATAAACCATAAGAACAGTCATATTAATAAGATATAAAACCATAAAAAAATCTCACTTAGATTCGTCCAATCGGCGACGACGAAGTAACCACCATCAGGCACCGTTGGGTTGAAACCGTTCTCCCTCAACACATTCACCAAGAAATCCCTTTTCGGTAGAAGCTCGCGCGCTAAAGCCGTGAAGTAACAGTCGGGTGATCCGATTCGCGCTAATTCCACTTCAAAAGAACGGGCCACTGCCTCCTGAAGAAAAAATAATAGAATTTTTGAATTTAAGGTACATTCATACTTTTTAAGGAAAGTACCTCACTTTCCTTAAAAAGTATTAATGTAATGTAATTAGACAGAAGTTTGTATTTCTTTTGGCATAAGCATGTAGTTATTAAGGTATGTAGTGTATTTTAATACTCATTTAGCCAAATAGAATCACAAATGAATTTTAATGAAACTTTAATAGGTTCCTCTCAAAGATGGTAAAGTTGAGGAACCAAAAGTCCGTCAGTCTTTTATTTTTTTTCTGCATGTGATTAAAAATTTAATGGTTTGTTTCTAATTAATTAGAAAAATAATTATTTCCTACAGAAAATAGAGAAAACATCTACAAAATCCTTAGAAGTAAACAGTTGTGGAACAAGTTTTTCCAATGAAAAATTTATTTAAAAAAAAAATAACTGTTAGATTGATTTTCATGAAAATTATATGGGACTATTTCGTAACTATATCCTTTCAAGTCATTTGGAAAATCGGTTCATAAGTTACACATAAATAAACATACAATTGAATTGAGAACCTCTCTTTTTTTTTAAGCCTATTGAAAAACAAAAAATAAATCGTAAGTACAAAATACATCTAAAGTATGAGTACCTGTGTTGGTGTGGGACAAGTATAAACGCAATTTTGGTGCACCACTTGAAGGTTTCTCATCAAGCTAGCTGGGCAGTAAGCCCAGCCGATCTTCCAGCCGGTCACTGAGAATGTCTTGCCTGCAGATCCCACTGTGATTGTCCTCTCCCACATGTCAGGTAGAGTAGCTGCGGATATATTTGTTTCATGTTAAAATATCTGCCATATATATGCATATATGTATAACAATAAGTCATAAAGTATGTATGATATATTGTTATTTTCGTTCTAATTTCTTCTCAATAATTCAGATTTTTTAATAACCTATTAAATTTAATAGATAAAGCTGAAGAAGCACATGCAACTCTACATGTTGTGAGTTTCCTCGGACCATGACTTGATTTTTTTTTATTATATCGGGGCAACCACTCCAGCTTGCCAACTTTTGTCAATAAAATATGTTAGTATATTGATACAGTTTGTTGCAACAATGGCTGACATAACACATGCAAAGTAAATGACAGCAGGTAAGGTAATCATTACTTTTATATAGCTATACACAATAACGATTGTGAGTTTTTATTATTAATTTATCAAAAAAAAAATAATTTAATTCATTATTAATTTATGTAACTCTTATATATAAAATGAAACTATTTCAAATTTGTGGCTGTACCCTGAGTGTAGACTTCATAGAGTTAAAAAAAATGCAAATGTAAAATTATAAGACTCATTGTTGTTACAGATATATTAGCTTTGCATAAGGGATGTGTAGTGTACAGATAAGATAGTTGAATTATCTATAATTAAGTACTTTAATGCAACTAAGTGGTTCTACGCATTACAACTAAATGCACCTAGCATAGTTGTAATTTAACATTATAAATATGTACACTTCTTTTTGTCATTTTTTAGAAAAAAATCTTTTACAAATTAATCCTTGAAAAATGTTGCAAAATTGTTATATTTAAAATAAAATTAAACCATACCTTCCTGTATTAAGGTTACCTAATTACAATTATTTTAGTAAAACAGATATAACTAATTTGGAATTAAAAATATATATATATTTCGTTTTTATATATTCAACATTATTTTAATCCTCAAGAAAAGGTACAACACAATTAGGGTTGTCACCTTTTTTTGAGCGAATAAAGTACATTGGTTATTTATAAGATTGGAAAAAGTATATGGCGTATAAATAAAGTATGACTTATTTTAATTTATATTTTGCTTAACATTTGTTGTACTTTTTTATCCAAAACTTTTTACAAGCAACATTTTTGTATTATGTGAGAAATAAATTCTAGAAAGACATAAAAATAAAGTATACTGTGTACTTTATTGTTCTCGTAAAGTATAGAGTACAGTTGCAATAAATAACACACAAGACTTAAATATGATTGTACGGCCTGATCAAGAGATTTAATAAGTGCAGCTATAGCAGAATTTGCTCTGTCTTGTTTTAGCATTACATCTGCTTTTTGTACATTTCTAAACATTAAGGATTATTGTCATATTGTTTACAGTCATTGATAATACTAAGTATTAAAAAAATTACACTGTACACAAAATATTAAAACTATGTGGATATTGGAAATTGTTTACAATAATGCAAATTTGTTTCCAATGAGAAGCTAAAAAAAACATTGACATTGCTTGGTAGATAACCTAGTTGCTGGTTGGGAACATTTAGCATAATAATTAGCTAAATTTTTATTTTTTCTGTATTTTCTGTACTCTATTAGCTACCCAAACTAATTCTTAAATATTTTTGCTTTTAGAATTTGACTATTGTTACTGTTTTAGTAACAAAAATGCTTTAAGATAGTTGTGATTTTTTGATATAATATAAAACAAATTTAAGATATAACATATAATTTGACTTTATGCTTTATTAACACACTGACAGACAGTGAGAACAAGTGTAGTTTAAAAATTAACACTTTATCTTTTTGTATTTTCTTGAATATTTTCACTCTAACACCATTAAAATTTTTCGTGAAGAGGGTTACTGGGCTGTTTATTTTACTCACATTTGAATTCAATTTATTTGGTAATTAACAAGGTGCAGGACAATGTCCGTAACGCTTTTCTTACCTATTCTAATATGTTTATTAGGCTCATAGGTCATCCATTCATAGACTTCATCTGAGATACAAAGTACATTATGTTTCTTGCATAGATCAGCAATTAACTCCAGCTCTCTTTGTGTGAACACTTTTCCCAAAGGATTGTGAGGAGTATTCAGTATAATCATCTTGGTTTTTTCATTGAAAAGTGAAGCTAATTCCGCCTCATCTAGGACCCAGTCAGCTGATGTCATACTGTCTTTTGTTGTTTTCTGTATAATGCAAAATATTTTTAAAGGATATTATGTACAGAACAATTAAAAGAAATATGTCAAACTACTGTAAATACAGAGTGGTGGTGGCAAGTCACCTTCAATTTTCAAGGACCTTATATGTAGGGATCATATTCGAAAAATAAAATTATTATAACAAATAAATATTGATTAACCATGGAGTAAACATAATCTTAAGTAAAAAAAAATATTGCACAATTCATATTCATGGGAGGTCGATGACCTGCAGCATGCTCATGCTGGGTAAGCATCGCACTATACTGCCACACTTCATTAAAAAGGAAAATTTCGGCTAAAACTATGCCCCTAAATTTGTTACATAAATATCAAGTATCAAGTGCTTTTCTTTAATATCAAAGGTGACTTAACCTGTATATGCAATTTGATAGGTAATGAAATCTAAAAATGTATTGTTCTAGGTTATTACAGTACAAAACAATGGCGCTACTCAAACCATTCAATTTGGACTATGTAATGAAACTAAATTGTTTTGTTTATATATTTAGTAGTTTATTAAGCCAATCTCTGATACTATTTCAGATTAAAACATCCATTTTTGTTTTTTTACCTATTAATTACTATAATGATTTAAAATTATTTAATATTCTAATACAATCTTTAGGAGCCAGGCCACAATTTAATCACAGGTAAATCTGTGAGGCATGGCTAGTTGACTATAAAGAGAGAGAGGGTTTTTAAAACCAAATAATATGATGTATTTAAACCATAATTTTTTGGAAAAGAAGTTTAGCTCTATATTAAATGCTCATTTATTTAATTATCAATCACATAATGGTATTTCTAGATGGTGAAACATAGCATCTTTTATCTAAACAACTTGTTATAAATTGGATCATGAGGGTTCAATAGTACAACTTGATAACATGTTCTTTGCTTGTCATCTTGACTGATAACAGATCCCATAAATTATGAAAGTAACACAATGATAATTATAACATATATATTATAAAAGAATATTTAGGATAGTTTATTGTGCAATAATGAAAAGAAAACTCTGGTACTATAAAGATGGTTTTCAATTAGAAAAATAAATTAAAACTTACTGGTTTTAGAGCAATAAACTTTGGTATACCTCCTGCACATTTTATCATGAAATCATAACAATCAAAGAATGGCTCTATAACAATCACCTCATCACCATTGTCTACATGACCTGCAAATGAAAAGTTTTTTTATGTCATTTTTCATTTTATTTCATTATATTAGGAGTTTATAAGATAGAAGTTTGTAATACTTTTGAATTTTGCAGTATCATCTGTTACTTACCTAATATTGCAGAATAAAGTGCCTCATAAGCACCACTAGTTACCAGAATTTCATTAAATGGGTCTAATTGTCTGCCAATTAGTGGTGAATATACTTTTGACAAGTTTTGTACTAGTCTTGGATGTCCCTGTAAAAATAAACATATAAAAATTTAGATTTGGTGCATAAGTGAAATGAACTAGATAGTTTGATATCAATGACTGCTAGCATGAAAATACATAAGATTATTCTGTAAAAGATATACAAAAACAGGAACAGAACAGTGGTAGTGTGATATAGAAAATATTACATTAAAATTAATTTAGCAATGCAAAACAAACTAACCTTTTTACAATTTTGAAGAATCTTTATTAAATTTTTAATCTTATAAGTTCATAAAACACAGGGAATGTTTACAGAATTGGTAATAGATCACTAAAATTTGGTGAATAATAATTATCTCATTCACTACTCGCAAATGTTAATATTTTTCTTACATAAAAAAACAAGGGTATTATACAACCCGACTGGTGAGCCACTAACAATATTAAAGGACAGCACTTGGTATATGTTTGTCATCATAATTATGAAATAAAATTAGGGTCATAGTTTTTGACAAAATTTTGTTATGAATGAAGTGTATTGTACACAGAATTGTACATGCTATCAGTGTACATATAGAAGTGGCCGCTCACACTCTGTCTGCTAGAATGTCCATGTATAATAAATTAATTATTCAACTTTTGATTAAGTTTAATCAGTAGTCAATCAATATTTATCTTTAATATTACTTAAATTTTTAATATATGATCCTCACTTATAACATTGTCAAATATTGAAAGTGACTCACAAGTCAACACTTTTACGTTAGACAATATTTAATATATGAAAAAATAATTTACTACTTACAAAGCCTCTGGTATACTGCATGAGTAATGGATTATCATCCAATGCAATATCAGCTAAAGCCTTTGTAACATGTTTGGGGGCATGGTAATCTGGAAAACCTTGCCCCAGATTTACTGCTGGCTTATATTCGGCTGCCAGCTGTATATATTCCACCCTGTTGGTTAAACATAAAATAAATAATATCTAGATATTGACCATAGCGGATATCTGGTAGAGATTGTTTTTGGTGCAGGAGGTATATGTATATAGACTTCTGTTTATTAAAACTTACCAGTCCAATTGGATGGATATCAAATAGGACTAGAGAAATTGTGTCCAGGACTGACTTTTATATGGCCATCCAACTTGCTGAACATCATATGTACTTTTTATACATATTTTTTATTTTAATTGGGCTAGTACTGGTGTTATCACAAAACATACTACATAAAATGTGTTTTGCCTCAATTCTATTTTAAAAACATATTGCTTCACTTGCATGAGAAGAATTGTAAAAATTAATAACAATACCAGATGGATTTACAACAATTACTCATTAAATATTTAAAGGACTAATATTGCTTAATCATGTTTTGTATGAAATTTATAAATTTATAAAGTTTGTTAAATTTAGACTTTCAATAATTTTTATTGAAAGTCTAAATTTAATATATCTTAAATTTTTGGTTAGGTCAGTTAGTAATCTTAAGGAGCTCCATGAAGTAGGGTGACATGTTAGTATTTACAATGTCAGTAATGGTGGTACTCTACATTGATTACAAACTTTATAATTTATTTTCAGGAAAACCAAGCTTTATAAAATAGAAATTTGGCTATACATGATATAATTACCATGATCAATTATGATTATTTATCAACTAAAAATATTTGCAAGTTGTGAAAATAGATGTCCATTATTTAGAAATTACCCATAAAATATTATGTATGCATAAAATTTTTCTCTTTAATAATACAAATAACTTCAACAAATTTAAATAAAATAAAATATCTATAAACTTATAATAAAACAATGTAGTGATATATTAAATATACACCTGTTGCATAAAACTGCGTGCTGGTAATTGTATTAAAATTTTAAATTATTAGTATATAATTTTATTGTATATCACTAATTTATAAAATAATGTTATGTAATATATTATCACACATATGAACCATCACAATGTCTTCAGATATTAATGTTAAGAATAAGGATGAGCCAATGATGATTACAAAAGTATTATAGATTACGGTCTACTTACCATACACTTTTTTCACCAGCCCCATATCTAGCTGGTAATCGAAACTTATCAGTCATAGCGACGTTAGTATTAATTTCCTGTTTTGAATTTATGTTAATAACATTGACCGTAACAGGGAATCGCTTCTTCGCAGATGCAGTTAACAACTGTCGCCACCTAAACATTTTTAGATAAATAGTACAGTTGGCAAGAATATACCTTAAACTACTTATCTAAATGTAAATATAACCTCATGTCACATTGTGACGTAGTAGTATTTCATTATGTATTCGTTAATCAAACGCGAATAAAATACGTTGTTATACTTAGAAAAATGTTAATTCAGCATATTGATAAGGAAACCGGTATTTACCAAAACAGAATATTACTTACAAGCTGTCAAATAGTCGTACTGTCATTATGATCCTAATTCATAGGTGATTCAGGCACTATGGTGAACCTATTACAATTTTTTAAAAATATTAATTCCCTAAATTGTTAAATTACGCTTTGTATGTTTAAACGTATATCAATTCTGTATCACTAAGAGTATTTTAGTATAAGAGTATATATCGTCTCCGTACAAAACCAAAATATATTCTAGAGGCACCTCTGTAGTCATAATGCTTTAAGTGAAAAGATATTTATTATATTTTTATAGCTACAGCCATTTCCTAAGATAAGAAACAATAATTTCATATATTTTGATAATCGCGAGGCGAGTCTCGTGGTTGCTCAATACATCAATGCCAAGAATTTCGATTATAGTAGTGAAAACATTGATTGTGTTCTTTGAATATTTAGAAAGTTTGTATTTTCTAATCTATATATTTTTACTACAGGTTTCCTTTCAAATATTTAACACAACAGGCCAAGTGCGGCAACAGGGAACTAATAGTATTTAAGGCATTAATGAAAGAAGTTCTATTATTGTAAAATTAAAAAAAAAACTGTTATAATTTCTTTATTCAAGATTTGGGATAATTGTCGGTAACATATTCTAAAATTATCTCAGAGTCGACTATTTAAACAAAGTTCTAGGAATAAATATTTTTTTAAATTTATTTATTAAGGTTTACCAACAATTGTTACATTTAACTTAAAGTACAAAAATACAATTCAATAAAAATACATAGCAAAGTGTATAAACCAAATATAGGTAAACACTGCATGCACAAATATTTATGAAAAAAACTACACTAAAATGACACAAACCTGCCAGTCCAATTGTATGGATATCAAACAGGACCAGAGAGATTGTGTGCAGGACTGACTTTTATCCATCCAACTTGCTGAACATCATATGTACTTTTTATACATATTGTTTATTTTAATTGAGCTGGTACTGGAGTTATCCCAAAACATACTACATAAAATGTGTTTTGCCTCAATTCTATTTTAAAACCATATTGCTTCTCTTGCATGAAAAAGTTATAAAAATTAATAACAATACCAGATAGATTTACAACAATTACACATTAAATATTTAAAGGACTAATATTGCTTGATCATGTTTTGTATGAAATTAATAAAGCATTCCCTATTAAGTTTATACTTTCAATAAAAATATATCTTAAATTTTTGGTTAGGTCAGTTAGGTGTACACGATTAAATCTTAAGGAGCTAAATGATACAATAGAACTAAAATGATACAATAAAAAACGAGCAAAAAAGTAAATCTTGAGTAAATAATAAACATTAAAACCCGAAAACTAGAGTAAAAATCTAAATATAAAATTCACAGAGTTTTTTCCTATTATTTGTCAGTGAGTCGAAGTATATGTCTAAGCTGGAGTTGGTTGAATTGCGGTTATATAATTGGCTAAGTCTTGCTATTGGTGAAAATGAACCTTGAACAGTTCTTCTGGGAGGCGGAACAAAACTTGCTAGCCGTTTTTTAAGATATCTAGAAGGGACTCTAAACCGGAACCTAGTTAAAAGTTGAGGGCAATCAATTTTTATTTTTAATCACTTTAAAAAGAAATATAAGGTCAATATATCCCTACGCTAATCTAAAGAATACATTTTAAAATAACTTAACCTACTGGAATATTATTTTTTGATTGTTGCGATTCCCTCGGAGTAAGCCAAATATCAGAGAAAGCGTTTTTGAATTCTTCCTAGTTTAAAACGATGTACTGCGAAATGTGGACGCTATACGATAGTGCAATATCCTAAAATACTTCGAACTAAGCAGTTATACAGCAAGAGTTTTGTTATAAATTTTTTAAACGTTTTGGAATTTACTATATATGCTTTCAATGTGTGGCAAACGTAAGTTAATCGAATACTACCCCCAGGTCTCTAACAGTACTAACTTCTTGTAGGAGTATATCATCAATGTAATATTTGGAAAGGAAAACATTAATTTTGTGCGTAAATTTTATGTAATGACATTTATTCAAGTTGAGGCTCATTCCATTAACAATGCACTATATGCTCAGGCTATTTAACTCTTTTTGGAGTAGTAGAGCATCGCCACAATTTACATGTATGGTGTTAAGTTAGCAAAATAATCAGAGATATCATTAATAAAGATGTTAAATAAAATTGGTTCTAGGTGTGAACCCTGGGTTACGCCTGAGGTGATGTTATCTGCGGTCGATCTATGATATGAGAGATGTAAGAAACATCGTGTATCTGTTTAATTATGTAAGTATAAGTATATCCATTTAGAACTACATAGAAAGACCGATCTTTAAGATACGAAATTAATCAGTTTAATAATTTACCAGTAAAACCATATAAGGTTTTTTTTTACATAATATACTATGAGATACACAATCGAACCCCTTGCTAAAATCTGTGTATATAACATCAGTTTGTTTATTTTGATCTAAGGACTCCTCAAGAGATTCAACGACTTCAGTTAAGTTGGTACATGTTGACCTTTGAGTCACGAATTCGAATTGATGTACGGTGATAAATTTTTGTAAGAAGTTCTGTATAACTGGACAGATTAACAATTCTAGAAACTTAGAAAAGACCGACAATATAAATATAGGTCTATAGTTACCCACTAATGTATTATCACTACCCTTGTGGATTGGTACGACTTTGACTATTTTCCATTTGCTGGGAAATATCCCGGACTCCGAGGAATTGTTAAAAATGATAAACAACGGTGTTAATAATGCCATCAGGGCCTGCTCCTTTATTTCGGTCTAGACCATTAAGTGCTTTAAAAATGGATTCGAGTACAAGTTTTATAAAAGACAACGATTCACTAGAATGATTAAAGGAGATCATATGCTGCGAATCATAGTTTGTTAATAAATTTGTTTTTAAATTGTTTCCAAGATAAACTGATGCAAAATATTCTGCAAAAAGCGTCAGATTTCTGTACCATCTGAAGATATTGCTAAATTAGACTTTAATGTCGCCGGAAATTAGCTTGTGCCCCGTTTAGCTTTTATGAAGGACCAGAAGTACTTTGGGTTGGTTGCTATCTTTTTCTTAACGTTATGTAAATACGAATTATAACTGTATTGGGATAACTTTGAACATCGTTTATCTAGAAGTTTATAAGCTAATTTGTCTAAAG
>JAOCPS010642021.1:0-10851 GCA_025505425.1 Graphium colonna | reverse complement strand
TTTCTCTTTTAGATTTTTTATCTGATTGTCTGTCTGTCTATCTGTCTGTATCCTATTGTGCGATACACGTAAAAACATACGTGTATCACACAATATCCACTGTGTAGAATTGAACAGAATGGATTTACCGTTGTATTGGTGTAGGTTTAACTTGAAATCTAGTATATGTTTCATATTGATACATCCTTGAGAGGATGAGAGAAATATTAATTTATAAAATTATATTTTAGGAACGGGTAATGTATGTACAAATTTAGTTATTTGAAAATAAATGTTTTGAAATTAATAAATAAACTGTTTAGGATCGGGAAGGAAAAGGATCGGAAATGAAACTGGTAGGAATGATCACCCGGCACCCTCATCATTTTAAGCTTACATTTTGGGCAGGTCGTTGATAAAATTTCAAGCTCGTTAATTTATAAGTAGTGCAAAATTCCTTTAAATACGCTTAATTCAGAAAGTAATTAAAATATACTCAATCACATTATAATCATTACGCTTGTAAAACTTGTTGTGATAATTCCGTTCGCAATATTTAAACTAATTTCTTATATACCGAGATCACAAATGTGTCGATGTATTTGTGTGCTGGAAGCGAATTTTATTACCCTTTTTGAAGGTCATTGCACCTTATGTACGATGGTTGTTACTTACAGTTTTATCAGTTCTTCAGAATGTAAATGAACGAACAACTATCTTGCTATTTTCAGTGCCGAAAAACTTTCGAAAACCTCGTTTTATGGAGAACTTGCAAGCCGTGCTTACAGAAGAAGGGTTGGTATCCTTTGAGTGCAAAGTCGTTGGTTTTCCAACTCCAGTGCTAAGTTGGTTCAAGGACGGGCAAGAATTAAAACCAGGAGACGTATACCAGTTGACTGGTACTAACTCCTTGGGTTCTTATTGCTGCATAGCACGGAACTGTATGGGTCAAGCGAGTAGTTCCGCAGAACTCACCGTGGAAGACATTCAGAATCAGCTTAACGAAGAGGAAAAGTTACAACTGTTCTCGAAAAATCAGGCACCGAAGTTTATTCAGGGATTAAAGAGCGTTGATGCAAAAATTGATGAACCATTCCGTTTTACTATTAAAGGTTAGTGTTACAATGTAATGTGGACTTTTTTTGGACACAATGAGTCAATGAAAATTCGGTCTTACAAAAATTTGGTCAACCCCTTTATAATACGTAAAGATTAAAAAAAATGTCCGATTTGTTTCCATACCCAAAGATAACTTTGTATGTATATCCTATATAGAGGTAATTTTTAATTATTGGTTACAAAAGCTTGAATTTAATACAAAATATTTTTATAAAATTATTTTAGACAATTTTTATTGTTGTGTTGATGTGTTTGAAATGTGTTTAAATGTTGACATTCGACAATTGTAAGTGAGTCGAAAGAAACTTAGTTCCATAAGAATTGTCGAATATCAAGGACTGGCTCGTAATAAGCCTGACTTCGTTCTAATTATGAAATTTTCTATTGTAATTTATAAATAAAATGTACTAAAAATCACAGCTAATAGATATTTCGCGGTTACAATGATTTGATATTTTTTTTTGTTTCCGTGTCATAATTCTTACGAATATTTTATATCCGTTTAGGACAAAGCTAGATATGGTTTAATTTTTTTTTTAATATTGTTTATTATTTTCATTAACAATTTTATTCTTTCTTTTAGCCGCAATCCCCCCAGAGCCGTCGGTGCTGTGGTATCGTGATGATCAACCTATAGATGAGTCACCACGGTGCCGTCTAGGTAAAGAGGAAAGAGGAACTTTCTTCCTAGATATACAAAACCTTGAATTCTTGGACCAAGCAGAATGGAAGTGTGTTGCTATAAATGACTTTGGACACAGTGTTACTTCGTGCTTTTTAAAATTATTGATACCTCGGCATTACAAGAAACCAAGATTTTTAGAAAATTTACAGGCTATTTTATCTGACGAAGGCGCTGTTAATTTAGAATGCAAAGTTATTGGTGTACCCCAACCTGTTCTTAAATGGTACAAAGATGGAGAAGAGCTTAAGCCCGGTGATATTCATAGAATAATATCTGGTCAGGATGGTACATGTTGTTTAGGGACATATACATGTGAAGCGCAAAACTGTATGGGTATAGCAGCAAGCTCCGCTTCACTTCTAGGCTTTGACGATTCGGTAAAAACAAAAACTAAGAAAAAAGCTGATGAGCAATCTTTACAAAGAAACCTATCTTTAAGTACTATACATGAAGAGCGAACGTCTCAAATGTATGATACACCTATGGGAGATATTACACTGGACGATAAAGGAGAAATTTCTTTTTCTTTCGATGGAAAGGAAGTATCCGTCTCGTTATATGAGACTCCCGATTTAACAGAAGAAGAAGCTCTTCAAATTGTTGAAATGTACGCTGATCAGCTTTCCGAAAATATAACCGAACATAACGTAGTTGAGCTTCCTCCCCTAAGATTTGTCAAAGAAACATCAACTTCAGGTAATCTATTAATGGAGGCTATTATAATAGACGTCTCTCCTGAATACTTTTCGTCACCAGAAGAAGATCTCAGAACTGAGGCGGATATTGAAGATATTTCGATCGCTGACGAAAACGTACCCTCACAACTTTCTTTAGACCAAGATGAAGAAAAGATAGTTCCAGTAGTGTCGGATGAGAAAGCTAACGTACATATGAGCTTGAAAAGAAAACAATCTGACTCTCAGAAAAGTGGAGACGACTATTTTAGCTTATCTAGGGATCATTCAATGTCGGAAGAAAAAAGGGACGATGATACACAACTCGTATCTGAAAGTGATTTACAAAGTTTTGCAAGCGCCCACAGCTCGGGTAAGCCTGTGAAATCTCCAAAAATGTCTGAATATGGGCACGACAAATTTGATGTAAAAAAGTTGACTGAGGTGCACAAATCAAAACGTGAGAGAAAATCAAGCCATGGTTCTAGAAAATCTAGCTCAGGCAGCGAAAGATTAATAGAAGATTTAGAAAAAGAAAATGAAAATACACAAAAAACCAGGTCCCAAATGAATTTTCAAGAAGATATTATTAATATCGGTACATCGTTAAACAACATTATTAATGATATACAAAATATAGAAAAAGATATTATCCTAAAATCTGAGCTCATGTCTTCGGCAGCTACAGCATCAAAAAGTTTGGAAATCATAAATAGTTTACTAACTCCTTTATCTGAAATTCACAGCATAAATGATGCGATTGTTGAGTCCGTCACTGAAACTAACGATGTTAGTGATACTTTGTTTGTTAAATTGTCACAATCTTTAAAATTATTACAACAATCTCTTACAATTACTGAAAAGTGTATTGATGTTGGAAATGATAACAGAACTTTGGTAAAGAAAACTTGCATATCTTTAATAGAAAAATGTGGTTTGAAACTACAAAGTTTAATGATTAATATAAAATCTGCTACACTTAACAGTTGTTTCAAAATTAATGATGAGGTTGTTTTCGATATTGAATCAGCAACGAATGAAGTAAATTCTATTATAACATTTACAAGTGAAACAATCAAAACAAAAAATTTGCTTATAGAAGCTTCTGAGTTGCAAACTGACGAACTAACATCTGAAGCAAAATATTTACGAGAGACTCAGAAATGCATTTTTAATTTGAAAAGGCCTCTTATTTCATTACTAAGTATAGTTGAAAATGCTGAAAAGGGAAAAATAACTGACGTTGTAAACGTGAATAACGGTGAAGTTATTCTTGCTGACATGTCAGCTTCTATTCAGGATTTACAATCAGCATTAGAACAAATTGAATTACTATCTGTGAGCGAAACTTCATCGACTGTAAATAAATATAACACAGAAATAATAGATGTTGTTATGAACCCAGTTTTGCAATTAAGAAATTCATTTGAAAGTCTTTCCACAGAGCGTAAAACTGAGGAGAACAACACTGCTCTAAAACAAAAGCTAATTCCAGTAAAAAGTAATTTGAATGTTATATTTTCATACCTAGATGATATAGAGAGATGTGTTGGTGCGTTTGACATTTTGCAAAGCGACAATAAATTAGAGGCCTTACAAATAATGGCCCAAATTTTAATTTCACTTGAAAACAATTTACCAAGGTTGGAAGTATTGCCCCACGTCCAAAAACATATGAATTTATTTCATAAACAGTTAACTAAAGCTTTAGAAAATGTTATAGAGAGTAATGAAACAAAGAAATATTTTGACCTCTTAGAAATTTGTGATGCCGTTAAGAGAATTAACAATTCCATTCATGATGTGGATTCTCAGAGTGAATTATGCTTGGCTAGTATTAATAATACTCTTCAGATTATTAATGATAGCCTGGAAAAAAATATATTTGATATTGAATTAAATCGATCTACTACTACAAACATATCTGAATTACGATTATATATTCAAGAATTATTAAATAGACCTGTAGACTCGAGTTTACATTTCGAATCTGAACACATTAAAAAAATGCCTGAATTCGTTCACGATCATAATAAAGTTAATGTTGTTGTCGAATATATAGATAAAACTCTTGCCACAATTGCTTCAGTTGATATCATGCAATCGTCACAAGAACAAGAAAAGCTAGCTCTACCTGCAATGGAAAATATAATACCAATTTTGGAAGAACTCAAAAGAAACATTGCTGGTTCTGGATTAAGTGGAGTAGAAAACGAAGAACATATATCAGAAATTGCTGAAGTATCTTCCCTAGCAGCGGAAACTTTGGCTAAACCTCTATACGAACTTAATCAATATGTTTCGGTGCTAAACGATATTTTAGTAGAAAACCCTGAAAGCATTAAAGAATGTAATCAACAAATTTCTACATTCGCAGAACCACTTAATGAATTATACAAAACACTAGAAATTTTACAACACGATGTAATGTCACAACTCGGAGAAGAATTAACACCGAATGAAATTAGTTTAAATATTGCAAATGCTGTACAAAACCTACGGAGCGCAATTCTTATAGTCAACGATAATGTTGGTCTAGAAGCTAATGATGAATTATCAACTTTGGACGACATATCGGGCCTAAAAACTACTGCCGACATAGTTCGATCTGAAAAGTTGGATATGTCATTAATTGAACAAAAAGATATTCAAACATTTTTAGAGTTAATGGTTGAAGAAAAACAATTTTCTTGTATAGAAAAAGCTCTATACGAATTAAACGAGCATATGATGACATTGCAAAATTCAGAATATAAAAAGGAATTGTTTGATTTACTAAGTATAGGTTCGACAACTTCCATTTCACATTCTGAACAGTTTGCCGAAACATGTACAGAAATTGAAAACATTCTACATTCTAACAAGGATAATAATAGGGAAAACATTAATAAATTTGTCGCATTAGTGAAACCAATGCTTGTGCTGCAACAAAGTTTATCTGTGCTTGATACTAATAACATTCCAGTTTTTGAACATAGTTTAGATGTTTCATCGGACTCAATACATTCCGTTTTTCAAAGCATATCAGAACTTAAAAACCAGTTGGAGAAATGTGTTCAAGTTATAGTGACAGCATCAGAAATAGCTGATAACACTATAGAGATATCTCAAAGCATTGACTCGTTAAAGCGTTCTTGTGAATTTTTAGCCAATTCCTTAAGAAACTGTAGTACAATAGTGATCGCAAAAATTTCACCTTTAAACGCAATAATAGAAATGATTTTGGATGCTACTGATATTTCAAAGGGGTTGATAAATATTAGACAGGTTAAAGAACTATCAACAAAGCTACTGGCTGAAATATCAACGATATGCGATGATGTTTTTTCATTCACTCCACAACTTTTGGAAGATATGCACCAAGAGGCTAATTTATTAGATGTACTGCGTGAGATCAAATCTGCAATTGTTGTTTTAGAGCAGCATCATTTCGACTATGTACCGGAACCTTTAAATTTAAAATCATACCATCCACAAATTGCTATGATAATGGAAACAGAACAATTTAATAACTTTGAGGATGTATTAAAAATTACGATGAATATAATAAAAGAAAATATAGAATACTCTGACGACATAATTAAAAAAGAAATTGAGAGTTTTCTTCTTACATGTGAGAATAAATTGATAATATTGAATTATTTAATCAATAAACCATTAACATTCAAGAGCATAACAAGATTTTACCAAGAATATATTTGTTTTTTCACATCAGTAAGAGAGTTTAGCATTAATATACCAAAACTCGAAACGTCAAAAGATATAAAATTTTGTTTGGAAGAATATCTCGGGAAAGCAAATATATTTTTAGATATTGCTCGATTGTCTTTAATAAAGATATTTGAAACTCAGAGTGAAATGGTGTTTACCACACCTTTAGGCATTCTGAGAAATAATTTGGAAATATTAATTAACTTGAAGGAAAAATGTATTTCTTCTGAAATAAATGATCTTACAACTACACTTTTAAATATATCTGAACTGATTATACCAAGTATTGAAAATTTGGACAAGGAACTTATTTCCACCTTAACATCTAGCACATACCCGCAAAACTGTGATGATGCGAATAACTATATTGATGAGTGGAATATTTTTGTAAAGACATTAGAAGAAATATTATTGAAACAAGCAGTAAATATTAAAAATAAGCAAAAGACTGAAGAAATGCTTCAGTGTTTACAAATTTCCTGTCATATCAATGATGCTACAGGCTTGGCGAAGAAATTGTTGCTACTTAAATGTATGTCAGAATGTTCTCAAATCTTAAAAGAACTTACTATAAATAATCCAGAACCGGAAGACCTAGCTTTTAAGGAAAAAGAAAAATTTGCAAATACCTTAAAAGAAATGTTAGTACCTCTTAGAGATTTAAATAAACAATTGATAGAGGTTAAAGATAATGAAAAGTTAGAAAATGTTCCTCTACAAATTGTGTCCTTCGACACTAACGTAAAGACTGCATTTAAAGACCATGAAAATGTTTTGCGTCACATAAAGTTAGGCGAATACGATATATCTTCACAAGATAAAGATGTAGTTTTGGAAATTTGCAATGAAATTCAATCGGTTCAAAACAACTTATTGTCCATAGATAACAAACATGTTTCGTTCCAAACACAATCTTTTACCTTCATAGAAGATATAAAACAATCGATACTTAAAATCTTGCCGCCAGAAATACTACAAGAAGAAAAACATGCGCTTCGAGGTACGTTCTTGAAAGTTATATTGGAGTGTGATAAACTATTTCTTGATTATTAATAACTTATAATGATCATAATAATGTTAATACATTTATAAGGATGCAAAAAGCAGCATTCCTAAATACATGCTATATTGCCCGAAAAATTAGAATTTTTGTGTACCATGAATTGTGTACTAATTATGAAATATCATATACCATGACACCCAATGACCATCACTTAGCTTATTCGCGTAGTTCTCAATTATTCCGATTTTTCGTAGCAAAGAAGCGTATTCATTAATAAGAATATAATATTTTAAATACCTTTTCATAAGAACTTATCATCATCACCATACAAAGGGACACCAAAATTTTAATTAATATAAATTGATAACATGTGTCAAAGTAACATAACATATTATATTTATTTCAGAACAATCTGAAAACCTTATAAATGATCTACAAAACTACATTGATAATGTCGAAGTTATTGGAAAAATAATTTCAATAATTCAAATTGAAGATGTGACTAAATCAATTGACTTAGCTGAGAAATTTAAAATTATATTAACATCCAATAATGTGGACGATACAAAAAGAGAAGTTCCGTTTAAAAAAATAAGCAACAACATGGAACTAATACAAAAGTTACAAAATGCATTACAAATATTTTATAATAAACTACTTGAACATCACGACGACATCGAAAATACACTCGGCAAGGATAATCTGCAAATGGCTACAAGGATTATTGAAGATTTGCGAGAAGATCTATTAGCTGTTATGAAGATGCAATCCTTTGAAACTGCTCTTGATCGTATCTATATGGATGTCGATACGATGTCTGATGAAAGAATTAAAGAAACTAATAGCTTAATATTGGTGAACCAAAATACAACCCATGATCTAAGAGATATATCTCAAGGCATACTAGTTGAAGAAAATATGGATAATTCTGAATTAAAAGAAATACTTCTAAAACTTACCAAGGATTTAAACAGCAATCAACCAACTAATGAGAGCGATGTTAAATCTGGATTTTCAAATGAAATTATTAAGGAAGATGATGTTTTTGTGACAGCTAGTGATCTCGTGAATGTTCTTGACAATATTTCTACTGCAATTGAGGCTACTTTTGTAGATGATTTAAATTCGCAATGCACGGATATTATGACAAAAGAAAATGTATATGGTAATATTTTGTAATCTTAAGTATATATTAAAATCCTAAATTATAATAATAGTACCCATATTAAAATAATCGTATTGGTATAATTGATTTTATTTCTTATTTTTAGGTAAATTGATAAAACACATTGAAGAATTGACGTCTCACAATTGTGCTGAAGTTATTAATAAATTAGGTGCGATATCCGTAGAGCCAAATATCGATAAAATAATGAAAGTCGCCGAGGAGGTTAAAAGAAATATTGCCACTGTTATAACAGAACCCGAAAGTGAACTGTTTGATGTATTAAAGACTGATAATTTAATGGAAAATAACTCAAATCTGTTATTAGAATTGCAACATGCTGCTTCCGTTATACAAACGGTAATTCAAAAAGAATCGGAACTACTGTCTGCAGATTTCAAGACAATTGATTTACAATACACTAAAGAAGTTTTGGCAAATTTGTCTTTAGATCTTAATTTACTTAATTCCATTGGAGCAGTAGTGGAGCATTCAATCATCGAAGAAAATGCCAATGAGCTTCAATTAAATGTTCCAATTCCGTTAAGAGTCAGTAAAGAGTGTAAGTTAGATAATGTTGATGAAGAAAACTTTAAAGCGAATGAAGAAGTTGTAATTTCTACGGAAATGCCTAGCAACATAAATCAACTAATAAAAACTATTGATAATGCAACAACAAATCACGACGGACATGACGAGATTATTATGGAAGTTATTAGTAAAGATGAAAGTTCTTCTTCAAATACTGGATCAATTGATGATGTTACAACAAACATTAGTAAACATGAAGAAATTCTTACGGAAAATATTGAGAAAGTCGAAAAACATTCTGCAAGCATTGGAACCGAGAAAGAAGTCGTACAATTTGGAAGTAAGGTCATTGATAGCAATTTAAATGAAACTAAAAAGGTTATTTCAGTTGATCTTACTGAAAACATCAGGGACTCAATGCAACTCTCATCTGGTAACCTTCGTTTGTTTATTTTTTTTTCTTGTTCTGATTACCATTTTAGTATATTCTTAACATTAGCTGCAAACACAGTGAACAATTATAGTAAAGTTCACATTTTAAAATAGTTTATTGACCACAAATAAGAAAATTATAATTGAAGTTTGTTCGAATATGTTTTTTTTTCAGTCTAAATAATATCAAATTTAGAACAAAATATACTTATCCCTTGAATGATTTCAGAAAGTGTGCAACAAGCGGACTCTATGCAGAGGTTGAAATTATTGCTTCAAGAAGTTTCTGATAAAATCGGTACTTTGACTACGGTTAGAACTCTTGATGACATAGAAAGTTTGCAAAACAATCTGGACGAAATTCAAACAGTTATAATTGAAATAAAACGAGACTACGATGGATCAGCTAATGATACCCTCAACGAAACTCTTGAAGATTTAGAGTGTAGTGTGAGAAGTGTTCAACTCCAAATAAATGAAAATAGTCCACCAGAACTTTTGAAGGAAGCCTGTGCTACTCTGCAATTATTGGTTACAAATATGACTGCCACACAAAATATTCAAGTAGTTCAGACTACTTCTCATCAGGCCAAACTAGAAAATATTCTTAAAAATTGTTCCGATGACACTGAAAACACTCTTAAGTTATTAGACGTTGCTTTAAAAATGAACATTGCAGATGAACAAGAATTAGACATTCTATTTGCTAATGTCAATGAATTAAAGCTGATAATTAAGACATTGAAATCACATTTCAATGAGAAGATAGATATTTTAATAGAAAGAGGTATTGAAGTTATGCATATTCTGAACCAGATAGAGGATCGGGTATTCACATTGGAAAAAGACGTTGAGTCAAATAATAAGTTGAAAGCTTTAGAAAGAGATGATCTGGTAACAGCAATCCATTCTATTTATGGTACGATTTCAAATATGAGAAGTGCTTTGACAAGTGTTCAAAAACAATACATGTTTGAAAATTACGGAAAATCATCAGAACTTATTTTAGTTGCTTTAAAAAATCTGTCTTTTATCATGCAGAAAAGTGATAAAGATTGGAAAGCATTGTCAAAATCTTTACGCAAAGTGTTAAATCATTTCGAAGATATTAAATTTTATATAAATTTCGATAAAACTGCTAGACTTCCGAGTGACTCTACCTTCACAAAAATAATTTTACTTGATCTGAAGGCAGTTGTCACTGAATTGCTTTTAACCAAAAAAGAACAATTCAGTCCAGATATATTATGTCAAACTGAAAAGGTAATACAATGCCTTGAAGATAATTTACATAAAATTGAACACGAGTCAAGCTTAGAAGTAAAGGATAAAATACCAATATTTAAAAATGTTTCTCTCGAAATAAGTACTTTGACAAAATGTATTAAAGAGAATTTACAATCGACCGGAAATAAGGAAAAAGAGGTCAGCGAAAGAATACAAGTTATACATGAAACAGACAATAACATTAAGGGCACTGAACCAGTGAGTGCAGGGACAACATCTATTGACGCATTGGAACAAACAATCCAGGATATAACTAAATCAAATA
>JAOCPS010641911.1:0-10851 GCA_025505425.1 Graphium colonna | reverse complement strand
AAGGAGATACAATGAACTTTGTGATTTTGCTATTGATAATCACATAATGTCAATAAATAACTTTAAAAAGCACATTATGATATCCTCAAGGGCCCAAAACAATAATTCAATCTGCATAAGCTTAATTTATAATTTAGCATACCTTTGGTTTAACTTTTTTTATTGCATTAATATTACATACTCACTGTTGATTTTCATTAACTTGCTATTATTTTTGTTTCTTTTTATATGTTTTAATGACTATTGTTTTATGTGTGTTTAATGTGTTCACCTATAATTGGCATACATACCAGAACTATTTTAGAAATTAATGAGGAATATTGTAAATATGTATCTTGCTGGTGGATCTTTTAAAATAAAAAAATTAATTAATTAATAACAATTTTATAAAATTCTTTCGCGAACTAAGTAAAATTTTAGATCGCATTTCGCTCACTTCTTATGGTCGTGTCCATGAGAATAAAGTCTTTTGCAAAATCAACTCATTTGTTTGCCCCATCTTGTATTAATTTTTGTCCGCTATGCAAAGAAGATAATCACGCTAATTTATATAGATGCCCAAAACTTACGAAACTTTCGAAGCTTACGAATGAAAGAATTTCATATATTAAACAAAATAAAGTCTGCACTAATTGTTTAAATGTTATGCATATGAATTCCGCTTGTAAATCGAAATTTAATTGTATTAATTGTGTATGTACACATCACTTATTGGTGTGTCGTCACCGCAACCTAGTGTGAACTAATTGCCGCCGCGGACTTCTAAGCGAGATCTGCGGTCTCCGCAAGCACTGCCACTCCCAAGCATGCGATGTCGCATTCGACAGTTGATGCTTCTGACACACAGTACGCAACATATCACGACTTATTGCTTTACAATGTGCGTGATGTTTTGCACTCTACGGATCCTACGTGTTTATTAGGAATCGTGCAAGTTTATGCTACAGATACAAACGGCTAGTGAAGTATAGTACGCATTTTATAGATTCCGCCTGTGTAACTTTGAAATTTTGTTCTGAACTTATTTAAAATATTATAAAATGCCTAAAACTATATTTAAGGGTATAGATAACACGTCAAACCCAATAAAGGAGGCAAATTTTGCAACTTTGTCATCGCGTTTAATTGACAATTTTATTTCGATAGACGCCTACGTTATCCACAGCATCAATGACAACTTATCTTCGGTGAAGATGGATATGTCTTGTCTTTCATACTTAAACTGCTTTACAATCTCAGAACACAAATTCTCCGAGTCTTCTGAGATTGTTATTCTCATTGGTGCGCCGCTCTTAACTAAAATATTATTATCAGGACGTGCCACTAGACCACCGGGTGTGCCAACGGCTTTCGAAACCATTTTTTTTTTATACCGTTATCGGTATCGCTCCAAATACACCCACTCATATTTATTCCACTACTGCTTCTGTCGAAGGTAACACTGTTGCCCTCGATAATACCTGCTCTCAAAATTCACTCTTCATTTCAATAGGAGAACTGCGCTTTGATAACATTATTTGTGTACGTGAGCTCCAAAGTATCATTTATCCTTGTCATTGCTGATCGAAATTGATGATTTTATTGTATTAAGTTTTAAATAAGTACAATTCTCTGTGACTAGTTGTATAAATATTACATTCCGATCAATCAATATACAGTGCAATAACAATAAAGACTTTGAACAAAATTAGAAATAGAACTTAAGTGTCAGTGATTGAACAAAACGCGTAAGCGCCGCTATATTCACGGCGCTTAACACCTTTTGGACGCCATCTGACGCAAGTATTTATTTGAATATTTTGCAGCAAAAAGACTTTCAAACTGTTGATCTTTTTATACCCTCAACCACTGCACTCAAAGAAGTAAATAATTTGAATGTGTAACATGGCTTTAAAATGGAATGCATGCTTGGAAATATTATTAAAAGGGAAGAATTAAATTGTTCTATAAAATACCATTATACTTGTCTTGGAATAACAGTCACACAGTCTGTGCGAGAGGAGTGCGACGTAATTATAAATGTATATATTCAGAAAAAAATCATTTATATTATCATAAATGATTAACCTCCCACTGGTTATCATATACCACATCATGATATTGCTATACTAGATAAGACAAATACAAGATGACGCATGGTAATGGACGCAGGCAAAACCTTGAACGAAAATTATTCGCCAAATTCAAATCTTTTGCTAAATGATATTTTGTACGCTGGATACAATACCTGCAAAAGGATTTTATGAAATACTTTTAGATTTCAGCCTTTGCCAAATCGTATTTACATCAAGTTGATATACGTATAAAAGTTAATGATGATGATCGCAAGTTCCAAAAATTCGTATATAGATTTGACCCCGCTTTACTGGCCTTTATAGCGGTCCATTTCTCGCCATGAAAGTGCTACTACAGCTGTGCTCAGATGAATGATTATCTTCCTTGCTCGCGTTGTTCGTGCTCGAAATAAACACATACATGGATAAAGTTTGTTATTCGATGCCATAATTGTCTGAATTCTTAACCATCAGAAATGGAATCCAAAAGTTACTAATGGCTGGGGGTTAGGAGCTTGTTCAGTGGGCCAGCAACTGTCTTGAGCTTATTGAATCTCTTTCAATCGCTGATCGACGGCTGGCATTAGTTTTGATGAGCCTGACGCGAACTTGAAGGTCTTAAACTTACAACAGTCACCTAACTGTGATGCATTTATGTTCAACGTAAACATAGAAAATCGTCCTGTCACCAAACGCAATATTTTATCTCTAATCGCGCGTCAATATGATGTTCTTAGACTAATATCTCCAGTAATCTTATGCGCTAAATTGATCATACAACAACTTCGTTTATTGAAGCTGGATGAAGATAAACCACTGCCGTCAGATATCATTCGTATCTGGCAAAATTATAAATATGAACTACCTTTTATTTTACAATGACGCTTTCAACGT
This sequence comes from Graphium colonna, assembly GCA_025505425.1. Lineage (NCBI taxonomy): Eukaryota > Metazoa > Arthropoda > Insecta > Lepidoptera > Papilionidae > Graphium > Graphium colonna. The sequence continues at coordinate 7,903 of JAOCPS010641911.1, read as the reverse complement.
GACCTAGGTTTTGAAAAATATTCAAAGTCATATATAGTGTTCTTTGCTGATTCTAGCGAAAAAGTTTACGGTTTTATAGTGTATGTTTGAACGTAGACACACTCAGATTCTTTATGATCTATTACTTGTTTCAATCAAGAAAAAATGGAATACGCCTTCAAATCCGTTTACGATAGGCTCTATCGTTCTTATTATCACCGATAATATACCTAGCGTGTGTATGTACCTAAATAGTGACTAGCGTCTTTAAAAGACCTATCTTCTGCCTATGAGTCTTACCTCCGCAATAAATCGCACCATTGCCACTCGCTATCCTCTATATAATCCGCTAATGGTCCCTTAGCATTTAGTTTATAATAACCGTATCCCTTAAAACTATTCACTTGTAAATAACCAAGGGTTTTTAGGCCAGAGGTTATGTTCGCGCCACTCGCACTTTCATCTATATACCCTCATTTTGACTAATATTTGGTCGGGTAATCTCGACCATTCGACTGCTGCAAAAAAAGACTGCGTATTACTTTGCGGTTAGCACTTGATCCAGACGGGTGCAATCGCAACTGTCATCGCTTGCTTTACTTGGTAAATTTGTTGTTACGTGCGCGCAATATAGCATTGGGTTTGCTCATCACGATATTTGATATGGTTATTCTTTTACGTATCACAAAGTCATAGTCCGTAACCTAACCAAAACGACTTTTTTATTGTATGCAAATATTTCCCACGTTTGTAATTTTCTCATTGCTATTGTATGTAACAATAATCATGAAATGATTAATTATCAGATCTAGTTAACATATAAACATTTAAATGTACACAATTTTTAAAATATTTTTATCCTTATTGCAACGTTCTACTTTACTTGTGTATAGCTGCACACAAAATAGCTTACAACTAAATATCTTATTTCCCTTTGGACTGTTTATGTACAGTTAAGTACATGCGTTTGAGCTAAATGACGGAAATGGTCCTTATGTATCAAATTGACATAAAATTGGCAATATTCGATCATATAAATTTTCTGAAAAACAACAAGAAAAAGGAAGCATACTCATCAATTTCTGTGCAAAAAGCAACGAGATTATCGCTCATAAATCATTGCCTGGAAACTAGGGTGCATTGTTCACATAATCAATCTTTCCAACCCTTTTTTATTAAGTTCACGCAAACAAAATATTGTTAATATTCTGTTTCAACTACACAAGAAACTAAACAAGTGACTTTTATTTGTTTTAATTATATAATACTGTTTTCAGTTCAAGAAAAAACATATGTATTTTTTAATTCATTGTACATATATGGTAAACGAAATGAATTTTTTGGCATGTTTAGGTAAAATATAATTACGTACAAAAATTTATGTTACAATAAATTGATCTACGTTACGTTAATACATTGATGGTTACGTCAAAATAAATTGATCTATGTAATCAAATAATATATCGCAATAGCTGTTAATTAATGTTTCTATAAACATGAAAAATAAATCAATAAGAAAATACATCCACGAATATGTAATAGCAGTTAACTGCCGATAAAAATTCTGTGAAATTACCTTTGTCAAATTCGTCACATTGAATATAATCGTTAAGGTTAGCATCATCGTCAGTTATTTTATCATAAATTTTCACATTTAATTACAACAAATAACCTGTTTCTGTTATCAAGTACACTCAATTATCAATACTAATATTATTAAACTGAGGAAATTGTTTGTTTGTTTGAACGCGTTAGCCTCAGAAACTACTTACGTGAATTGAAAAATATATTTTAATCTTGGATATCACAATTATGTTAAAAAAATAAAAATAAGTTCCCGGTAGTATATTTCTACGTTTTAAGGAACACGAAAACAAGTTAAGCGGTTATCACATTTGTCCTAAAATGAATATCTTAGGAGATATTACAGTTTTAAGATAATTTCGCAAAATAAATTAATATTGCGCGCATATTTTTTTATCCTACTAATATTATAAATGTGAAAGTTTGCAATGAAATTCGTGGCTAATTTACGCTAAAACTACGCCACAGATTTTATATAGATTAAGACATTAAATATGTAGATACTTTCTAAATATGTTGGAAAATATTCTGATATTTATGAACTATTTTAGCGTGCTCAGCAAAAACTGTAAGAATTTCACGAGTACAATGTATGGTGGAACTGTTTTAATTAAATAGTTCTTACGTCATATATTTATCTTTCATGTGTATGTTTATTATAAAAAAAGTTAACAATAAATTTGAATACTTCAGTTCCAATTCTTAATTAATTCATTCATTCCAAAAAAAGCTTATTTAACATTAATAGATTGATACTTATCAAAATGAATAATTTCATAGCTTCTGATATTTTAAATATAAATAAACTTTGTCTGGTAATTTGGAATCATTTCACCACGTTAGTTGGTCATTTTTTTAAAATTTTGCGATGGTAAGAACTGGGTGCGAGCCAGTGAACGGGCGTAGGGCATAGATGCACTGCTAACTTCGCTCGTCGATTCAGTATTTATTGTCCGTTGCATAGACTTACTAGACCCAGCACCGTGCACAAATTCTTTGCGCCACCAACGCGGCAACAGTGGCGACCAATGTGCGAAAGTGCCTTAGCTCTTGTTTAATATAGATGCGGCACTTCGTATTTCAGTAGGCATATTTTTCAGTCAAATAATAAAAGGAGAATTGAGATAAAATTATGAGCGTGTGCACCTTGTCAGTGTCTGGTGTGTGTAAATATAAAGTAGGTAGTAAGTATCTACTAAAGTTAGCATTTTACAAAAGATTGTGTCTTTAGTGTGCATGAATTCTGTAGGTCATCACTGTGTAATTTTTGTCTCAAATAGTAGTACAAACAATCACAAAAATACTTTAGTACATACATACTTAAGGCGTAAAATAATTCGCAAAGGGATTATAAAAGTTTTGTTTACTTTTATAATTTTTATATGTGTTTATTGTATATTAAAAAAAAACACACACACACACCCACCCACCAAAGACAAGTACTGCATACCTCTCTATATTATATCTAATACTATGAAAAAGTAGGTAAAATAAAATACGTCAATGCCCCCCACAAACATTTTGAATAAAAACAATTTCATACTAGGACGAATGTCAGATTGTGCCAGAATGTCGCATCTACATTTTACTAAGTCTACGCGTTTCTTCGACGAACGCAATGAAGTGTCAAAATGGCCGCCACATTAAGTCGCGTACGCTCCTATCTTTGTGAAGTGAAAATATTGTTAAATTATTAAAAACCAAAGTGATTCATTTATTCATCATGAATAGGATCATGAAATGTCACCCCTTGACTTTTACTTGTTTTAATTGAACTATTTGTACATGTTTTTAAAACGCAATGAGACAGTTTTTACAATTTTGTGCGTTGACACTTCGCGTCCAAATGCAGCGAGCGTTGGACGCTGACTAGCCGCACCTTGTTAATTGAATCACGTCTTCTTAAATAAATCAAATTATATTTTTTTCGCTTACAATTTGTGAATATTTAATTGCTCTAGTTAAAAATTAATACATATTTTTGTATGCAAGTTAGTGTATTTTTAAAAACAAAGAAGAAAAGAAATGTCCTTATCATTGACTATGATGAAATATGACAATGCAATATTAATGTAATATACATAATGGGAAATTAAATCATGTTCATTTATATAGAGATACTGTAAGCGTGACCACTACACTAGACTATTTTTTTTATAAAATCTTCGAAAGCGATAAAATTATATTTAAATTGTGTCGTTTTAGTATAAAAATCTTCTAACAGTTACCATGTCAACATCTTCGATACGTTAAGTTCAGTTTAGCGTTTTTTGTGTATATATTTTTACTTTTAATGACAAAAGCTGGCGGGAAAATATTTGGTTCATTTGATGCAAGTGATTTATGATTCAGCTGCCAAAGGAAGGGAGACAACTGAAGTATTGCAAATCCATTAGTAGACTTGGCTAGGAAAAAAGGGACGCTATGGCCCCATAATCCAGGCATAGTATAAATGATAGGGCTTTTGTTTCGGGGGAAATGACAAGCACACATAAAAATAGCCCGATATTGTGTTTTACAAACCTAAAATAAGTGTTCTTTGAAAATAAAATAAAATAAGTTATGAAAATAGTTGAATTGATAAATACTCAGTAAACACTGTATATGCAGATCGATTTAATGTATAACTAGTATCATATCGACAGTAGTCGAACTTCTATAGTTATTTTTTAAATTACTTTATCTTTTTGTGTTATTTTAGTAAATGCCAAACATGTCAATATCCGTTATTTTCAAGATAGAAATGTTTAAAATATTAAATGTGAAACTGTTAAGTCATTGCGATGCTTAAAATTGTATAATAATTGACTATAATAATATTATTTATAAAAGAAATAAAATGATTAGTGTTGCTTTAACATAAAAACGGCTTGACCAATTGGCTTTTCTTGTTTTAAAATACTGCGTTACCGAATATTATAATATTAGTAAGTTGTTTAGGGTAGGTGAATGTCAAAAAGTCACCCATCCAAATATTATTCCAGTTTAGAATTATTCGTAAATGTTAACTACAACACTTATGTATGATATACATTTCCATGCCAATGTGGCGAAATATGTACATATGTACCTTTAGAGACCCGAGATGGCGCGCGAAATACAACACCTGTGTTTAGTTTATGTGGGTGCATTTAATGACTGACTTTTTATCTCTATAGTTCGTACAATACATATATATCCGTTGCATAATATAAAAAACAATGGTAGAAGGAAAACAGTTGCAGGTCGATGCATCGGCTCGTCTCCGGAACGTAACGCAGAATTGGTTAAAGCGCATCGGTGCATCTTTGGATCTGGAAGGGTTGTTAACAAAGAACTATAAACACATATAATTATATGAACATATTTCGGAAAATAAAGCTTACTGAAATTAGTCACGTTAAAATTCATATATGGCATTATTATTTATGTTAAAATGTCACTCTTTGTTCAAGGGAGGTTTTTGTGAAATAAAACGTAGGTTACTCATCCTACGCCATAAAATGCTTATATTATTCTCAGTATACAAATCTTCCACAACAACCAACTATTCTATAAAAACCAACAGCACTTTTTTTATTGGTATTTAGTTAAAAAGATTGAAAAAGACAACGTCTAAGCAGATTATACAGTGGACAACAGTTTGCCTAATTAATTTCTAATGTATGTTGTAAAAAAAATTAAGTTTCTGCACTTTTAACTTATATAATCTTAATAAAAGATAATTATTAAAATCGACTTTAAACGCTTTAAAAGTGTATTTTCAAAACATATTGTTAAAATATGTTTTGAAAATACACTTATTGGTAAAACATTTGTTTCTAAACAAACTACTGATCCGATTTTTGTAAAAATAAATAATTGCGAAACTCTTTTGGAAGTATACCAAGAGTCAGATAAAAAGATTTTTTAACATCGATATATAAATGACGGAGATACGTGCGAACACACATAAAAAACATAGAAACATCCGAATTGACAACGTTCTTTAATTTTTTAAGTCGGTTTAAAACCTGTGGATATGTGCAAAATTAGACTCTCATTTGTCATCTTATACTCCACAGTATGGTGACCACAAATGTCTAGTTGTCCATCACAACATTACTCCATGACCACCAAGTAATGGCAAGTCCTCAGATTTTTACTCTGACTACTTGTAATTACCAAAACCGCAACATATAAGGAATCTTCTCTTTTTGGTACACACAGAAATTAATAATATATGTACATACCTTATATGTGTAATAATCAATATAATTTTATAGTCAAACGTCGACCTTTACCTTTTTTTTTACTTTCTCAATCTACCTATATTGTATTTAGATATAATTGTATGCCAAACACCATTAATGTAATATTGTAAAATTGGTATCTGTATCGTTTTATTTTTTAAGCGATTTTAAAAAAAAGGAAAGGTCATTTGTTTGGCCGTGTGTATCTTTTTTTTATAAGTGTTCCGATTTCTCCATCAATAACTATTTAAAAAAATCTTGTTTATTTAAAAGTATATGATTTCAAGGTGGTCCCATAATATTATTATAAAAATCAGTGGTATATTTATGTTTTTATACAAACTGACTATAAAATAATATGTCATGAAAGTTCACTTCTTAGGCATATGAAGCTGGTTTCACATTTATTTGTAAAAATAATATTTGTTATCTGTTATACATTTATAATTTCTTAATCAACAATCGGATAGTATAAAAATTAATTAAAAATAAAAAAGACTTATTTTCTTATAGATATTTATTTGCAATAATTAATTAAATATGAAGAGTAAGGACATTAATTAACATACCAAATCTAAAATTTATTTAATATGTACAGAACGTACGCGGTATTTATTAAGCAAATTCAATCTCACACAAAAAATACTCTCAACTATTCACCATGTCCTTCTAATTGTTCTGTATCATTTGCGTCACCATGCAATACATTTGTGTATTTATTGAGATTACATTTTCTCTCGAAAATGGTTCAGATACTTTAACTTTATCTTGGCACATTGATTTATGTGTCATGCCTATAAATATGCAACTTTAATTTGTTTGGCCGTGAAGCGTTAGACGTCGTCCTCCCAAAAGAAACCCAAAATCCCAATAACATTTTTCTACTTCTGTTCATTGGCAAAATGTTATCATCGTTGTATTGAGAATTGTCCATTCTGCACATCGACCGGCATCTACAAGTTATTCTGTTGTTAACCACCCTCTTGAATGCCTTATTATAGTTTGTGATAGTCCAAATTCATTTGCCAAATTACGCGAGTTTACAATGTGTTTATTAAGAGCCTGCTGCACTATAATTGGCTCTTCGATGATGTCCGTCCGGTTTTTTTGTTATGCATGAACTATGCACCTAAAACAGTTTTTTTTCTTCAATTTCTTAGTATCTATGCGATGTATCAATATGTTACGTGTACCAAATTCAAATTACCAACAATCAATGCAAATGTTAAGATCACATTCAGTTTTACCTTAAAGATTTAGTGTGACGTACAAATTTTTTTACAATGTATAACAGTCATAAATTGTAATAAGATTTGTTTTTGCATCTACTGTTGTTGCAGAGCAAAAACAAGACGGCTTACACTATTTTGTTAAATACCTTCAATAGATCGAGATCTTCAAATTACTATTTTATTACAAACATGTAATAAATAGATTATGACTCAAGTTAAACATTCATTGAAAAATTTACAATATTGACTCAAACAAGTTATATCTCATATTTGTATTTCTTAAATAAAAGTCTTGGCTACATTTCCAACATTTATTCGTTTTATCTAGAATCTCTTAAATTTACAATGATTTGACATTAACACGTCGTGCTACTTCGAGTTACGGCACGTCATATTTGAACTCCATACCATTTGTAATAAAGTTCACTCTTCTAATGTGTTCCGTTATTTTTGAGTATTTTGGATGCTTCGTTACCGACGGTGCTTTAGGTATTACGGTCATAATGGCGACTTGAGTGCTACTAAGTATATGGCGTTGTGTGCGCTCCGGTATATTTGTACATAGCGGATGGCATGAACTATTTGGTCACTCTGAACGTGTCGGTATAAATGGAATATTGGGTGTAACGGTATATTTGGACATATTGACTGTAACTGTATAAATTATGCTGACTATACCTGTTGTGACGCTCATGCAGTCACTGTATATGTACATTCTTTCCGCACACAAACACAAATGTGCCCAGATGATTAAAACATCTCGATACTTAAACTCATCTTGGCACATGGCTCGTTGTGTGCTTTTTTTAAATATGCAACTTTGATATTAACACACTTTGGAAGTAACACGTCATCTAAGCAGCACGTATTTCTATCGCTTTATTTCGTGGGTGCATT
>JAOCPS010641800.1:0-10851 GCA_025505425.1 Graphium colonna | reverse complement strand
ACCCTTCTCCCGAGAGAAGGATACTGGGAGCAATCATGGCCAGCCTTGCAGGCCCTGCTCACAGGGCCATCTGCCCTCAGCCGTTTCAGTCCCGCTGGTACCGAGGGTACGCTTTGTAACCCGTCGGTTTTGGTCCGCGTTGGTACCGCCCATAAGTAAGCGGCGTTCCCCTATCTGCCAGCTTGGGGACGCGCCCGATAGAGGGACCGGCAACTCCCACGGGAAATCGTATCGCCCTGTCTTAACCCACGGTGCAATTGGATAGGTTTTGTATGCGCACGCGCACTCTGTATTTGGACGGATATAGTTACAGCTCTGTAAAGGGATCTCAAAACTTCGATATGTCGCCAATCAACTTGGCATCGCTGTTACGATTCTAGAACAGTCCAGGTATCGATAGAGTCGAATGTTTTTTCATAGGCTGCGAATGCCAAGAATAATGGTTCATTGTACTCAGTAGTTTTTTGTACAATCTGGCGAACTGTATGTATGTGCTCTATGGTAGCATAACCTCCCCTACACACCCAGCCTGCTCCGGAGGCCGGAAGTCATGGAGTCTTTTTGAAAGACGATTCGTAATGTCTCTTGAGAATAGCTTATAGATGTAGTTCAGCAGTGAGACCGGTCTATAGTTTTTAAGCAAGGTTTTGTCACCTTTTTGCAGAATAAAACTACAACACTACTGTTCCACGCCTTTGGAGTTCTCCCTGTTTGAATGACGGAATTAAAAAGCCTTTGTTCGACTATTGGCTTACCACATGCTTTAAGCAGTTCCGAGACTATTCTGTCATTACCGAGGCTTTTTCGTTTTTAAGAGCCAATACGATCTCCTCTAGGATCTGCGAGGTCTTCGGTGAAATGGCGTGTATGTTGGACTCTGGGGTCATTGTGCTTAGAAGTTTTCAACCTCAGCGAATATCTCTGGTTTCAAGATGACGGTTTTGCCATTTGATGTTTTTAACTTCGTCAGTTGGCTTTTGCGTAAGTCCCGCTGGAATATTTTGGTTCGTCGATTGTTTTCAATCGTCTCCTTTATTGGTGCTAAAAGATCGGAGATCAAGTCGTATAAGTCTTTTTATTTTTTTTTATTTATGGCCCGTTGTTCTGGCGAAGCTGGATGCGCAGCTTTTGATTCTATTGTCGTTCCCTCATAAGCTCCAGAGTCTCAGCTAAAAGTTTTGACTTCCTGGTCGTGTGTCCTGTACTGCAGTATCTAATACCCTCCTCCCGGATGAATTTAGCCAACTGATCGTAGTCCTCGTCAATGTCGTCGGTGGTTTCCAAAGCATCGAATCTGTTTTTTAGATTTAATTGCAAGCTGTCCAAAGCAGGAAGCGTCGGGTGTAGTGTTACTCTAAGAGTAGATTTAATCATACGACGCCTTTCTACTTTAGAATCGATGTGTATAGTGTAACAAGTCTGTGATCACTGCCAGTGTTAAATCTATTGATCACAGTGACATTTCTTAATATTTGCCGTTTGTCTGTCATGATAAAGTCAATTTCGTTCTTAGTGATTTTATCAGGACTCTTCCATGTCCATTTTCGTTAGGGCGTTTTCTTAAAGAAAGAGTTCAAAAGAACGAGGCCTAGCATCTCCAGAAAGTTGACCAACATTTGACCTCGGTGATTTCTACACCCATACCCGTGAGGACCTGTTGCAGAATCGATGCCACTATTTGTACTCCCACTTTCGCGTTAAAGTCGCCCATTACAACGTTGAATTGGGTTTTAGTGGTATGATGTAGAGCCTTAGAGATGTCTTAATACATAACCTCTACTTCTTCATCTGAGTGTGTCGAGGTTGGTGCGTATACTTGCACGATCTTTAGAGAATATCTGTCCGTCAGTTTAAGGACAAGATGTGTGTCGACAAGTGTGGCCTACCCTTTTCGGCACACTGGAGATTTCCACAACGTTGGTTACGACAAACGACTTTAACGTGAATGAGGACCTTATTGACGAGGAATCCGATACCGCCTTGTGACAGCTTATCGCCTTCTCGGTAGTAGAGTAGATAGCCAGACTGCAGAGTGAGAGTGTCCTCCCCCTCTTTTCAGACCACGCTTAACCCCACAATATGCCATTTTAAGCAATCTCGCTCTGTCTCTAGCTCTTCAATGTTCTCATCTTACCTCAAGAGTTCAACCAGCGTTCGTCCGTTATAAGTCGCCAAGTGTAGTTGTCGTTGTTTCTGATAGCCTGCCAATACCTGGAGATTCTTCGCGCCCTTTGCCCTACCACATCCACAGCCGCTACCGTAGTCGGGAAGATTGGAAGGGCCGTCGGGAACTAAGGGCCATTTATTATTAGCGCTCACCATATGAGGATTTGCCATAATTGCCACGCTGGGCAAGCTGATTGGCAATCACAGAAGAACCAGTACCTCGTGCAAGTAATGATGCTGTCAATCACTGTCCTACATTTGTACTAGTTGTAAATTGTAATAGATATTCCGCCATTAGTCGGTAAGCCGATAGACCTCATGTGACTTATTATCTTCTCTTAGTCGCCTTTTATGACACCCATAAGAAAGTGAGGGGTAGTGATTTTCTAAGCCGGCACCACACAGCCATAAAAGAAAATATCGCATAAAATTTTTATAAAGAGTGGTCTTGATGTTATGCACGTTGGGTATCCATTTTGTGGGAAAAAATAAACTCTTGATTCTCTACGTAATGGTATAATGGATATTTTATAGGTACTTTGGTACAATTGATTTCAGGAAATCAGTCATATATGACTTGATGTCGATTTGCGAGGAACTTAGTTAAATATAGAAAAGTAAAAATTCAAATAAAAAAGAAAACGATTAATGTCATTTATCAACGTTATTATTACTAAAAATACCTTGTGTGGCAATTCACAAGTTGGTGTACAAAAACTGATGTTCAAGGCTTTGTCAATTAATTTTAAAAAGTTTCCTGAAAACGCAAGAGTTGTACGATGTAAGATGTTTACTAAAAACTTGGAAATAAGTAACAACGTGGAATGCTATACTAGAACGGATATTGAATATCAAATGGTAAGCGATCTTCTGAAATTGCTAATAGACGTTTTGCTTATAATATTAGAAACATTAGAAAAAGAAGCTGGTACCCAATACAGTGTTAAAAATCAGCATGTGCAAAGAAGATAAAATCAACATATTGACGTTCCTGCAGAAGATGTTGTTTTTTAAAGGAAAGACAAGGTTATAATTTTGTGGTAGAAATGTCGCATAAAGATTATATGTCACAGCCACTAGAAGCTTTTCGGGAAATTGATATTCTGTTTTGATTTTTAACAGATATGAAGAAATAACATGCCTATGGATTTTCATCAAATGTAAGATATCAAAGGCTTGTATAAAGATTAGTAAACATTATTCCGAGGACATAAAGCCTAAGTTTATAAACGAGATTTTTTCGATATATTTAACGCGGGAAAAACATTATTGAAGCTTTCCTATTCAGAATACATTTTGACATGTACGATTTGACGTTGTGCCCCGGACGTTTCTGAGGCGACGTATGTATATCTAGGGTTTTATTTATGCCGCCTGTTTTTTCTTTAATTAAATTAACTTTTATGCCATTAATTATATGTGAGCTTAATTAAATGTTTCAGGTGCTACTCCAAGGATCAAACATTAACCTAAATAAATTTATAAAAGGTAGGTTACTTCTTTGATTTACTGAGTAATATTTTGTTCCCAACTATATTTTCCAAGTTAATGCGTAATGTAACAATTATGCATCTAATATATAATATGGCAATAGTCGATACCAAAAGCATGTTATCAGTTCTCCAGGACATTTGGTCAAGGGTTGTTCAGATGTTGGTTTTTGCTGTATCAGCGGATGCTGGTGCTGAGTTCTTCGGATCAATATCAACAGATGGCTGTGCCGATATAACTTATTCTGATAATAATTTATAAGTAAATGTAATTATTATAAACATAATAATGGATAAAATGCAGGTTAATGCAGTTCTTAATAATTGAATTTATGTTTTTTTATAAAATTTACTATATCCATATAACATATTAATATTTTATGATATATTTTTAACTATTGTAATTAAAATTATTTATGGGAATTAACGACGATCCTGATTTTTTATTAATAACTAACTAATGACTATCAAGCGTTTCAATTTTTGCGTAACAATTTTTTGTACATTTTCATAATACACTGTTCATTGAAGGAGGCATCAGGAAGTTGAATATGGCTTATGAATTACTTATTTTTATTATTTCAATATATACTAATATTATAAAGCTGAAGAGTTTCTTTGTTTGTTTGATTAGTTGAACGCGCTTATCTCAATTACTGGTTCGAATTTTAAAAAATCTTTTAGTGTTGGATAGCGCATCGAGCGAGTCCCAATCACTCCAGATGTTGCGAAAAGCTGACTGAGATTAAACCTTTCGCAGTAACGACAGCCGGGATAATTTCTATATCGTCTTTTTAGTGATGATAGGTCGGTCCCAATTGATCTTGGCGCGGTTATTTTTGGCTTCCGGCAAGTACTTATGATACGGTAATCTTCATTTCGGTAGATCGTATTTCATAGCAAGAATAAATATATTCCATAACAAAAAATAACAGAAGAACACTGTCCTGTATTACGCTGATAGGAACACACCCGTATACGCCTGTTTTCTAGACCAATCAAAGGCATTTGACAAGGTTCAGTAAAATAAACTGTGGCAGAAACTTTCAGATAACACAGACTTTCCCTGTGAGCTCATATCCCTATAAAAGTGTTGGTATGGCAACCAAACTAATTATGTGAAGTGGGGGTGAGGCAGGATGGCTGACATCACTAAGATTTTTCAAACTATACATGGATGGACTGATTCGTCAGCTCAGTAGTACTGGTATAGGCTGATACATAGATAACACCATGATAAACAACTGAAGCTACGCCGATGACATGGTGCTGCTCAGCCCAAGGATGAACGGTCTTGGTCAATCGATCTCCATCTGCAAGTGCAATGCCGGGGTGCATGGGCCAAAGTACAATCCTACTTAGAGTGAGCCGAAGATTTTCAAAGCTGAATCGAAGACATATGATCTACCAACAGTCACATTAAACAACCACCCTCTCAAAAGAATCGATAGTGATGTAATCGAGTCACCGGGTCACGAATACACTAAATGATGACAGATTTAGAAAGGTAACGCTGTCAGTCCGAGGGAATATGTTGGCTCGTAGATTCGCACAGTGCATGTACACCAGTAACAATTACACTTTTTAAAGTCTACTGTCAATCCGTTATAGGTACAGGTTATAGGTCAAACGTACGTAGAGTGCTTACAGTGCCGTGCCATGTCCAGTACAACAATGGGTTCAGGGCCATGATGCAACAGGGATGTTTACAAACGCCGGTGTTAACAGCTTTGCCGCAGTTATAAGAAAGAGAGCAGCATCCCTAATTGGGCGGGTGCGGGGCAGAGCCAACAGTTACTTGCAACTCATTGCTGATAGAGTAGGAAAGGACTGTCTATTCTTAGCCGTGTGGACACGCCTACATGTGGCGTAAAGTTTGCGTTTTTCTTATTATTTGTACTTTGTTTTTATGGAGTACTATGTGTGTGACTAAGATAAATATTTTATTATTATTATAGGGGGATGATAAGCTAATCTAAACATATATAATACACTCTTATAATATACATAGTAAAATATATTATTATATAATACATATAATATAAATCATCTTTACATAATTGGGTATTGCCCAGCCAGACGGTAGCCCTCGGCAGGGGAGACCAAACAGCCAAGGTTTAGGGTGGTAACGAGAAGCACCGCTTTATGCATCTAGGTCAGGAGCAGAACTAGGTCTCAGATGTTGAGGTGAGAGGCTGACTGGGATTAAATAAAGTAAAAAACATAAGGGTGCATACCTAATGATTTTGAATGGTCCTTCGTCCGCTGGTATTAATGACTTCCTTGCCTCCTAGAAAACGTGAGGACAGGTTAATAAATCCTTATGAACGAAAGTCTTTATATTTTTATTGTGGTAACATGTTTTTAAAATAGATGAGAATATTTGTGGTAGGTTTTTTACGTACTCGCTTTTTAAGGTTATATAAGTATATAATATATAGTTAAAATTGTATATAATTATAATACATAACCTAAATATTATAATAGTTCATCGCGTATCTTTTGATGTAGGGTTGCGCCTATATAGTTTCCAGATGCGTTGGTTATTAAAGTGATTGGTGCGGACACGTCGGGATGCGGTAATATTAATGCATTTTTGATGCTTTCTTTACATTGTCTGAACGTTTTTAACGCAGTTTCAGTCCAATCAATAAAAGTTTTATCGCGTTTTTTTGGCATTATGTAAGTACCCGTTTAATGGAGCTTGAATTTCAGTGGCTCTAGGATGACTATGTAAAAAAATATCATTTCTAAGAAACGTCTGAGTTCCTAGACTGTGTTAGGCTTCGGGAAGTTTTTAATAACCTGTATTTATTCTTTGATAGATTTTATGCCATTCTTACGTTTGTAATAGCCTAAGAAATCAAACTCCGGTCGTTAGAATTCACATTTTCCGTGTATATCGTAAGACCGTTATAGTGGTAAGACGTTTTAAGACTAATTCTCGACGTTTTGTATGTTGTTAGGTTGTATATGCTGATAGTTGAAGTTCTAATGAAGTTGTAATGGGAGATATATGTTATAATATAATAATAAGTTTTAATATGTTATAATATGTATAATATGTTAATGTATAATTATAAATTGAAGTTATAAATAAGGCTTTTTTTAACAAAAATATTTATAAAGCAATATAACTAATCTAAATACAATAATCATATAACCCTACTCCTCGCGGCATGGTGCCAAGAACGCTGGTTGCATTTCCTCGCTGAATGGAACCTTTGGGCGAGAAAAGAACCAGCCCTCTTGTTGCCAGTCAAAACATTAATTTTATGAAAGAGCTCTTGAATTTTTTTTTTGGTCCTAGGACCCCACGGACCTAACGTCTCCATAGCAAGTGGTACAAATTGATAGTCCGCACTGATAGACTCATATTTCCGACAATTGCTCACTACAGCTATCTCTGATGCCACCTCGGCTCTTACTGAAGTTGCCAAAGATGAGAGGCAGCCAATGTGTCGGCGCAAGTTGCGTCTCAAACAAGGGCTTTGCCTCTCTCCCAAGGGATTCAGGTCAGACTATCGGGTCTCTTGCCGTCATCGCGAAAAATGCCAGCGGACTCGAGAATAGAGGGAAAATTAATAGTGGCAAGAACCCTCCGGATTACCGTGGTGGGAAAAACGGCCAGCATTTTTTTGACACGTTAGTCCATGCACACCTAAATTATTAACATAAGAACCACATGAACAAACACGTGCTTCACACGACGGAGCACCCAAAATTGATTCAAGCCAAGCAACTTTCGCCGTCAAGCAATGTACCTAAATTGCTTGATGGAAGAGCTTGAAGCCAGTGGCTAGAATCCTTTGACGAGACACCAAGAAAACGAGCACGATCGGTATCACTGTCTAAAGCTTGGAACAATTCTTGGTGAGTTTTCCGCACCATTGGAATATCCCACTGTTTTCGTTGGTTCACTTCCAGTGAAATATTTTCATTAGAGCAGGTAGCCACCCAAGACTTCCTTGCTTCCTCAGCAAAAGAGAGATCAAAATTAGGTTGATGTAAAATTTTATGACTCCAAATGGTTGTACTATGCACGGAAGCAAGGAAAGTTGGCAAAGCAATACTTGAAATGTTCCTCATATCTATTCCGCCGAAGCGTACAGGTAAAGTCGCTTGAGTCCAGCCAGTTCATTAAACGATAAATTAAAATTTTTTTCTTAAGTTGTCTTAAGACTTATATCAATAAGGTTCAAAATACCAGTGCATTTCCTAACTGGAATCGAGTGAAAAAGATATGTGAATTTGGGAATAAAGACACAATGTCCTTAGGATAGTAAGAGCTATATGATAATTTAAAAGAAACAATTTTTGGGCATGGTCTAAAAATTGGTCAAGTTTTACTTTTAATAAAGGTTTCAAACTTTGAGATAATAGAGGAGCACCTAAGAGGTAAAGTGAATTCGCACACATTTCTTTAATACCTGGAGAAATCGAATTAAAATTTTGAAAAAACCGAATTTTATCCGAAAAACAAATTTTCTCAGGAAAGAAAATTTCACATTTACAATTATTTAAATCAAGACCGATTTTTTTAAATTCACTTATAATTTGAAAAAGAATATATTGATTATTATATATTTTATATATATAAAATATTATATTGTATGAGCGAGCAGAGAAATTGCTGTAGTTTTTACAGAACCAGAAAACCATTCCAGAAGGTCCCTATACTTATATAAGAAATACGTCCATCGTCGATTTTATAGTAAGCGAAAAAAATATAAAACTAAAAAAACGCTATTTGAAGTTATTAACTAAAGGCTGTTCCAGTTAATGATGAATTTAGGTGAAATATTTAATTTTGTAGATTATTTCATCGTATTACGTTAAATTGCTATTAAGGACAGGCACTGAAAATACTAAGTCGTCAATTTTTTCCAACCTTTACTTTTCCCTACATGCTGTTATTCATATAGTAAATGGATTTAATGTACGTTTAACAACATCGCCTTAGATCCCTAAGAACATTAAAGTGACTCTCAAAGATATCGGGTAATAAATGTGAAAGGAAGACTACCCCCCTTATAAAGTAATCGATTGAGAGTTATACATCTTTTATGTTAGATTTATTCTAATATTATAATTGAAGAGTTTGTTTGAACGCGCCAATCTCAGGAACTACTGGTCTGAACTGAAAAATTATTTCAGTGTTGAGTAGCCCATTTATCGATCAAAGCTATATAACATCACGCTACGGCCAATTTTCAATTTGTAATTAAAGAAACTTCAAAATGGCGAGGGCTTTAAAATAAGTTTCAAAATGGCAAAAATTAATCTCAGTTCCACTTATTAATGCAATGCTTAATTGAATCAGTTTCTTAAATGACCAGCAGAAACCGTCAAGTTTTATGGCAGAAAAACACCCTTTTACACCAGAAAAAATCAAACGCTCTAAGGATTTTTAATCTACTAAATACTACTTTTCTTATTAATTAAGTATCATCGAATGACAGGAAGTTGGACTAAAATATGGAACGTCTGTTATGGTTATATAACATCCATCTGTTCACGTTATCCTCACTTTTTTCAAAAATGTTCCAATATCGAAGAAGGATCACTATTCCTTCCAAATTATCATTTTCTTTATAAGCTCAGCACACCGAATCTTCGATGTTTATCATGGCCCACGGCCATGGTTGTCGCTTTAATATCATCGATTTGAGATGGCAGAGTATAACAAAAAAAGTGTTATGCACTCGTCCAGCCGCGCTTGCCCGGGAAGTACCAAAGTCGGACAAAATAGAATATGCATGACTTTTTGGATTGACAGATGGTCGTTCCTATCCTTTTCTTTTTACAATTTTTTTTCACTCCAAATCCTTCACTCCGACCCATTCTATAATAAAAATCCTTTTTTCTAGATTGGCAAAAGGCTCGTGACTCTTGGGATGTGTGTTCTAAGTTGGTTTTGGGGGACGGATCGCATACCATCTTGTTTGTCCATGTGTTTCATAAAAAATCTATTTTCTGTATAATAAGTTCAATTATAACGAGTATATTACTAACAATTCTTATTCATAAAAAATATGCCTGTCATGCTGTAAAATTTTTGAATTATTTAAAACTTTTATTTGACCATTTCTTTTATGCTTCTGGTTCTGTTGATGAATAACGTTAACTATCTTTCTATATTAACTTAAAGAAAAAAAAATAAAACAGTCATTAATGATAAGCCAATAGCTGACATCAGCCAAAACTTGGCATTACTTTTTAAAGAACAAACCAAATATCTTATTCTATTTATTGATATGGAAGATAATAACTATGTACGTACGGCATTACACACTCATATCGGCTTAGCTGCCGTAACTTTGGTTTTTGGGGGAGATAAAACTCCTGTATAGCAAATTGCTAAGTGAGATAACGAGGTTATGTCTGCAGTTTAGATAAGCGGGCAACGTTATATGCATTATTTAAACAAATTTAACTGGCCAACGTTTTTTGCAATGTTTGGCCAATCTAATACCAACTCCCACTACGGGATTAATCAAGAGAGTTAATTGTATACATTGTCAAATGGTTGGTTGATTTGATATTGTATTGATTTATTCGTAATTGTAATAATCTTTTAAGGAAGGATCGCAATAGACGCATATGCAAAAGCTTTATCTTCCAACATACATAAACAACAAAATAACAGAACGTAAAACTTATATGATAAGACAGTGACACAAAAAGACGGTGAAGTGACCGCCTCTAAAGCTTATGTATTTGTAATTTTCTTGTCTTGTATGGTAAACGTTTTCTGAATTAACATTACACATGTATTGTTAATCATCTTAAAATAGATAGCTTATATATATCAGACAGATGTTACCACTAAAATCAGTTGATTTACGTTCTCTTACAAAAGATATTTTTTTATTCTCTAACTAATAATTATAGATAAGAATTCACAATCCCTTTACTGTCTAAAATAGTTTAATATGTTTAAAGATACGTAGCTTTTTGCTTTTTTTGTACATAAAACACATAAGTATTGATGTTCACTACAGCCCTTGTGTTTTTTTTGCGTAAAGAATAACTAACATTTATCCGTCGATCCACGCAATCACATATACAGGCAAATTGTTGAGGCACCAATGATATTAAAGGAAAGCACTCGGTACTCGATTCCCATCATATATGTGTAATAAAATTAGGGGCATTGGCTTAGCCGAAATTTTACACAGCTGAGCAAGGTCAT
>JAOCPS010641689.1:0-10853 GCA_025505425.1 Graphium colonna | reverse complement strand
AAAAATATTTACGAAGCAATATCCAACCAAAGCACTTCCTTTGAGAACAACGTGAGCTCCCGGACACCGGAAGCGAGCCAATCTTAACAATAGACTGTGATAAGATCTGCTCATACTCCTGTTTTTCTTCTGGATCACTTGGATAGTATTCCCCAGGGTGGATTCTTGGTATCTGAACATAATTACCAATACTCAAAACTTATATATATTATTATGTTTTTTATGTTTGACAATAAACATTTTTTCCTATATAATAAAAACAAAAATACAGATTTTTTTCGTTTCATGACATATTAAAAAACTTGATTTAATCAATAAAAAATGTCTAAATGTTAACAAGCTTAACTAAATAAAACTATTACACATATAACAAAGAACAAAAATTTATTTGTCTATTACTACATCTCTTAGAGAAAACTTTTATAATTTAAATTTACAATAACATAACATTTTTATATTTATAATAGGAACTACCAAAGTACATGGACAGCTCACCTTGTTGGCTAGATGCTTAGGTGGCTGCGCATTGAAAGGCAAGCCAGATGGCGGTGGGGGCTTAGTGGGTTGCTGTAATGAAGGAGGGATGTAGATTGGTACTGGTGGTATCACCACCGCCTTGCCCCAGCCCAATTTCATCTCGTAGTTCATTATCTCCTTGCCTGTGATGCAAAACAAAGATGTAAGCAAATGCCATAATCGCAACTGCTTTTGGAATGTTCTTACTGTTTTGCAACTCCCTAGAGCCATGCAATCTTTGAACATTTGATTGCAGCTAATTTTTGTTTAAAAACAATTTAATTATAATATGTAACCAAAAGAAAACATCTTTCTTGCTAAAATTACCAAATATCAAGAAGCCACATGGGATGGCTTTATGTAAATATGTTACTGCATTGCATTTTGAGCTTGCTTTTATTGTTCCAGTAATCTATTTCTTTTTTCTGATTATGTATGAAAGAACAGTAAAACCCCACTTTGTCTCACTACTGGGCAAAGGCCTCCTCTAGAAGAGTAAATGGCATGGTCTACCACATGACCCAAGTACAAATTGGTGGATTTCATTTATCTTAGACACATTATTTCTTATATATACATGTTTCCTCACAATGTTTTCTTTCACCGCACAGCATGTGGTAAACAACAACATGAATTTATTGTATCTATATATTGTATTATTCAAAAGGAAAAAGCTAAACATCACTTGTTCATTGAAAATTACCTTATGTAAATTAAAACTGAATCCTTAAAATTCTCCATTATATTGTTTGGTTACAACTATGGTTACAATATAATGGATATTATGTCAAGAATTAGATTTTAGTCTTTGGTACCCAATCCATGCACAGTATTAAGCTAATTAAAAGTAGTATGTTCTAACTCGGAGATTATGTCTCTCATAATAACATTAAAAAATAGCTTGTAGTACTTTGCTTCTAGTTTAATATTCATGCATGGGTATTGCAGTCTTGAAAACTCTGGAGACCGATGAACATATTTAATAAGTTGGTCCTCAACATTTAGCACCTTGCCCTTTTTTCACTTCCTTGCAATTTAGATGTCCATTAAAACCTCCGAAAAGATCTAGACTAAATAGCAGCTATGAGAGAAATACGACTTAGGAATAAGAGAAAATAATGATTACCATTGATGCACCTGAGCGCCCTCTCGCCGTCTTTCCTGGACATAAAGGCTACAAAGCCGCAGTTGCGCCCTCTTGCTTTCTCCTCATCTGAGCGAGGCCACATTATTTTAATGCTTGCCAAGGGTCCATAGCGTCCGAATATCTCCATCAGTTGTTGCTCAGTTATCTGTGGTGAAAAAAAATTAGCAAAAGTCACAAATCATGATTAATAAATTTATAAAAATGATTTACATTAAAATTTTGCATAACATTGAGTACTATAATATAATAGACATTTAATAATATGTAAATTTTAATAACTTTCAATGTAAAATGTTTGTGAAAAATTAGATCAAGTATATCACACTTCAGTTATGAACAAAACTTATTTGATATTGCCATACTTACTAGTCTTAAATTATTTATCACATTTATTAATTTTAAGGTTTTAAATAAACAACCTATGCAATAATTTTATAACAGGGATCTTAAAAGTATTCTTACACCATAAGAAAGTACAACTAAACAAAGCTGGTGTCATTTGATATTAGACAAAATTTAAATACAGAATCACCATTGAAAGCTTGGTTATGACAAAGCTATGACAAATTCCTAAGTACAGAAAATATTTTAAAATCTAACACATTTTATTTAGAAATTTCACTAAAAATCTTTTGGTTTAAATTTCCAAACCTTTGGGTTTAAATTTCCAAGGTACAGATTGGTTGTATTAGGGTCACCGGTATCGTAAGAGCCATTAAGCATGTCGGGCATTGCTTCAAGTGATGGCTCTGAACCCACGACGCCTCGCTCACGAAGAACATTTTTATACTTGTGACGTTCAGATCTCTCCTCCTGGATTCTGTAATGATGTCAACAAATTTAATAATATATATGCCAGAATTATTTTTTAAATAGTAATTATAAAGTTGATTGTGAACTTCAATGACTTGAGCACTTGAACAGCTTATAAATTGAATAATCTTATTTTATCTTACATGAATACTATGTTTATTGTACAAATTAATAGTATCTTGCTTACTAACTAAGTAATTTTTCGATTTCATCAAATTTTAAATAACATATTTTTTATTGAAAGCATGTTATTCCTTTAAGTTACATCGATAAAAGTATTCTTTAAGATTACATCTATATAAACTTATACAGTGTAATATTAAATTATTTTATTGAGAGCCTAAGAATATTATGAAACATAGTTTTTAGTTGTAATGTGGAGAAAAAACTTTTAGTTTCTAAATTTTTTGTGAAAGTTACGCTGATAAAGTAGCATCACAGTTGGCCAGTTAAAATTTGTGTTAAAAAGTGCAGTTAATATTTTCAAATAATATGCATTTAATTAATAAAAACATGTTAATACTAACACTACCATGCCATTTCTACACATCACATTGACATGACATAAACATCCAATAAGTCAAGCAATTTCTTCTTTATGATTATTTACAGATGTATAATTTAATATACTAATTTCAACCATTGCAGGTCCTCTAGTAATGTTTAAAAGAATTAACTGTGTGGTAATATATATTTATTGAAGTATCTTTAAAATTCGGAAGAAAATTACAAATTTGGTTTTTAAAAATGTTAGCTAGATTTTAAAAGTAAGTCCCTCCAGACTGAGTTTCGGTCATGACGGCCAATCTACTCAGTGATCAGCCAGCTGTGCAGGAGTTATTATAGTTCACAAGTGTACAGACAGACACAGATGCACATTTTGTTCTATAGCTCTCAAAGCCCGATGGGTGGGATATCCGACACGACCAGAGAGATACGAGGTGCAGGACCGACTTTTTACATGCCTATTGGACGCATGGATCATCTTTCATTTCAGGCAATCGGTTGATCAACCCGCATTGCCCTAATCCAACCAAGAACCAACAACACTGTGTTATTGTTTCCCCATGGGATCCAAACCCATGACCTCCAGTTTACAAAGCAAGGGCCTGTACCACTAGGCTACATGAATACACACAAATAGTTCATTAGAATACATTTTTGTTAATTAGTTCCATGCTATCCTGTAATTGAGATAAGTCATCAACCCACCATACCATATACGGGTATAAACGCTCGCCATTAGTCGGAACTGCACGTAACTCCACGTAGCACTTCCCAGAATACATTTGTTTATTTCGATATAGCACCAAAAGCTCATATATTCGCATGTAGCATTATACAGGTGTAGTGTTATACAGGTGGCTAGATTTTAAATGATTTATAAAACTACTTTTTATATTCATTTTTAAAGCAAGAACCATTCCCTTTACACAAACTTACTCATATTTTGTACATAAAATGTGAGATGATTTAAGTACTCACTGTCTTAATTCCTCCTTGAAAAGTTCTAGATTGCTTTTTTTCTTATCTTTGCTTAGTTTTGCCCGTGGCCTTGATTGTGGATCAGCTCTGGGAGCAATCTGGGCCAAGTTGCGAATTACCTCGGCCTCATTCCCGCGTGACTTCTCATCCAACCGTGAGACGGGTTTATATAGTTTACCGCGTTCTGATGTGTCCTCCTCTGAAAATACAAAAATGAGTAAATATATTATGTAGTTTGATTATGTTAAATCCTGCTGCTTTTTTTAATACTTTTATTAAACTATGGCTAAAAAGATATAATATGTGAAAATAAATATATAAAAACATTACAAAAAGAATGATCACACAAATACATATATTGCCAAGGACTTATTAATATTATTTTATTACCACATAATTACGATTACCGGTTTGCACAGTTACTAAGACATTGGCTGCAGCATCGCAAGTCATGGATTCGATTCAATCTACAGATAATTGTGTCGGATCTGACTGTCTTTCTTTGTGAATTATTTTTATAAGCACCCTTGTAACACAAGACCTTGGTGGTACAATGAGGGCAGCCTTTAACAAAAACTACCTGCTCATTGCAGTTTTATCTGTGTAAATTTCCATTATATTTGCAACATTTTTAATTGATTCTCCATGCTTATAGCATGATAGTATGTTTTATTTATTTATTTATTAATATATATTGCTGACAGTTCATAATATCTCTGACTTACAATACCACTTAACATAACATTTTAGTAAGTAAAAATAACAAATTAAAAAATTTAATGTGAGTTTTTCTAGTTGTTGTTGGATATCAGCACATCCTACAGGCACATAGGACTCCTCTGGCTCCTTCCATGTTTGACAGAGAAACATGGAACACAACAAAACCATAAAAGGCCTGCTATTTGCCTAAATTATATATTGTACACTTTAATTTTTATTCCCATAGAAAATTGTATACTCTAAAAAAATCCTTTAGTGTCCAGTATCTGTTTCAGGCCTTGGTAGTTCTTCTCTCTATTTCTTGCTCTGTTTGGTCTCTCAAAGAAATCAACTGTCCCATGTAGATGCATGATGAGACATCTCAATGGAGTTTGTCGTTATCTTTGTTTTTGATTTATTGATGGACAACCTGGCCTTTTTACTCTCAGTTACAATCTGTTATAGCATTTAGTAGTACGATCTGTTAGTACTTGAGAGAAACACAAGGTCGTCGTGATAGTATATAGCATTCAATAAATGAGCTATCCAAGATTAAAAGACTTTTTCAATTCAAACCAGTAGTTTCTGAGATTAGTATGTTTAATCATACAAACGTTTTAGCTTTATAATGTTATATTAATAAACTATAGCTTTCATGCTGTAGTTGTCTTTGTTGTGGATGTGGATCTTGGAAGGACAATCACAATAGTTCCCAATGGGTATACAAAAATTTGGTTTTCCACCCAATCTATGTAAATAAATGAAATTACACCTGCGTTTACTCATATGCAGGAGATTGGTTAGTCACCAATGATGTTAAAGGAGAGCACTCAGTACCCAATTGTCATCATATTCATGTAATAAAATTAGAAGAATAGTTTTCAACCACATTTTTCCAATAAGTCAATAAAGTGAAATGGCAAGGCTCAGCGCCTGTTCGCTTGTTGGCCCCTCAAGTGCTTCCCACCTTCCGTCTCACCCACGGCGGCGTCGTGTTCGCTAGGATGAACTTGCTTTGTCATTTTTTATTTATTTTTCGATTATGTTTATGCAGAAGTAAATTAATAGTTACTTTTAGTTATATTTTAATTCTTTATATATGATGTCCACATATAACATTGTAGAGTATTAAAAATAACTCACCAGTCATCCAGTATATGCACAATACTGTCTTGCATATGAATGATATCTTATGCATTGCCTTGTGACATTAAATTGCTTATGCATACACTTGTGTACTATAATACCTTTTGAGCAGTACTTTTTTTTGTGTATATTATAAGTTCTAAACAAAAGAGCCAGAAGTTGTTGGTTATAAATTAAACTAAGTCTTCAGATACCACATCAGATAAATTCACCAATTCTATGTTAAAAAGTAAATGGAAGACTTACCAATTACAGTAAATTGGTTATGAATTACAAAATATCAGCAGGAACCAACTTATTTTTACAATATCCTATATTTCTGTAATCTTACATATCAATTGCCTACCTTTTTCTTGATTTGTTTACTTTCTCATTAATTTAATACATACAGATTATATACTTTATTCATAGTCATATGGTTATAAGAAGGATGTAGTCTACAATGACGAATATTTTACAAAAAAGTATTTTAATATGTAAATAGAAAGAAACTGTATAATATGATAGGTAAGTTGCAACATAAAACTATAAGTTGAATTTTTATATCTAAAAATGATCTATGAATTCAAAAAATAAAAATGAAAATTGATCTTTCATTTAAAAATATTCCTGACATAATATCTGTAAAACTTAAAAGTAATAAATGTAATGTCCTTAGATTTTAACATCCTTTTCTATATTCTGCTTGAAACCACATCATTCAATGTATATAAATTCTTTTCAAAGATTTCTTTGAGTATTTATTTTTTAATAGAAGATGTTTATTGTGTCCATAGTATTTATACAAATAAATATGTGAAATTGGAAAATATTTCCTGTGAACTTTTTATATAAGGTCCATGTAGCATAATAAAAAGCAAAGCCTTTTTATGCATTTATCAATAATAAAAATGTCTTATTATGCAGTCTTAATAATTGAACTCATATTGTAAACTTCTCCGCATAATCTTCACAGTATCCAAAATTTTACTACATTCATTTGATACTCTTAGAAGAACTGAGTGACATATTGGCACATCATATCAATGTAATTTTTTGTTCCAATTTCCCAGGTTGGCAATGCATCCATGATTTTTTGGACATTGTATGTGTCTATAGAAGATGGGATCGCTCAACATCTGGTAAACCATATGCTCATTCATCTTCTTTCTCATAAAAGGAAAGAAAGGGTGCTTCTATACTATTAAAAATATTAACTTTTTTTTTGTATGTGCAAAAAGTATAAATAAATAAATAACTTTCTGCTCTTGACTATATATCAGTGCCAAATTCCTTGCACCTCAATCACCTATGTTTTCATATAGACTTTTAAAGGTTTTGCATCATATATCATTATTATAATTATACATGTAGCATAACAAAACCAATACACAATAAATTCACATACTTCTCGCCCCTGCATCATAGGTGCCTGCTTTTACCCAAACTTTTGAAGTAGTACTAGGGACTTCTTGAAATGTTTCAACAAATTCTTTAAAGACCTGAAAAAAGAATAAATACATTGAAAACTTGACTGTTTACATACAATGTCAAACATTTTTAAGAGTTAGATTTTGTAGGTGCCCTATAGAAATCAAATGTGTTTGTAAAATCTTTAGAAATAAAAGTGAACAAGACATATTATGAATGTTAAATTTATTGATATTTACTACCTTTTTAGCCACACATAGGACAATGTTATTTTAAGCAAAATACTTGTTGTTGGAGTCAGATAAACAACAGATAACAGGAAGTGCTAAATATCATTAAATGCATGTTATTTAATGATATTTAGTACTTTCTGTTCCAGTGATTCATATATTTTATAGTAATGCTATCTATAAATTATTATATCCCCGAAAACAAGTAAGTCAACTTAATATCGACTATGTTTTTCATTTGAGTTATTTCATATTATTTTACGGTTAAACTAAGCGGCACTTTATAAGCAATGTATGCTTACATGGGCAGCAGCTTCTTCTTCTTCTTTCTTTCGGAGCTCTTCGAGTTCTTTCTTAGATAAATTTCTGGTACCCATTTTATCGGCAAACAAGTAAAGGAAACTTTAAACTTTTTAATTACAATCTAATCGACAATACTCGTATAATCACATCATTAATCTTGCTAAAATAATGAAAGTACACAGTATTTTAATTAGAAGGATTTGAGTTCATTTGAAATTTTAATATTTCATTACTTATACGACTTGTTCATGTCAAGTATACATAATAACATAACCTGCAAAACTAATCATAGACAATAAAGATAGACAGATTACCCTAACCTGTGTAACCACAGTGACGTGCATACTTGCGAAAAATACATCTATTAACAGAAAAAAGTAACAGCAAGCTAGTACCAGCCGCACACATACTGATTCTGATTATACGATTTCAGACAAAATGGCAGATCCGGGAGACCGAATACACTGCTTGCACACAAAATTTTCGACAAGGTGTGCACGTCCGTTTGCTCTCCATATA
Organism: Graphium colonna; assembly: GCA_025505425.1. Taxonomy (NCBI): domain Eukaryota; kingdom Metazoa; phylum Arthropoda; class Insecta; order Lepidoptera; family Papilionidae; genus Graphium; species Graphium colonna. The sequence continues at coordinate 2,585 of JAOCPS010641689.1, read as the reverse complement.
GCAAGATAATTCTTTTGGTATGCAATATCCTCCACTTTTTCCTATTCCTATCCCCTCCAAATCCTTAACCCCGACCCAATCCTATCCAATAAACTTATTGTATCCAATATCCAAGGTTGACAACGCATTCGCAGCTCTCCGAATGTTGCCAGTGTCTATGGGCAACGGGATCGCTTACCATCAGGTCAACCGTCTGCTCGTTTGTCTTCCTTTCCATATATATAAAAAAAATATCTTCTTCAAACCTTTATAATTTTGAATACACAGATTCTTCCGTACTCTATTTTTAAACAAAATCTGGTTTTGTTTTTGAAAGCGACATTGATTACATTGTAATAACAGAAGAGCAAACACCAAAGTCGTTCTATTGCTACTAATAGACTTTTCTAGTGCTTTTTGTACAACCAGTAGCCACATTAATCTGGCTGTCCTCTCGTCGTATTAATTGTCACAAATTGATTGACATTTCAATTCGCAATTATACAGGTGACTCTGTATATGCGTGCGTGACCATTGGCTGTTTGTCGCGTACGCGGCGATACGATACTAGTAAGAACCGGCTTACACGGGCGCAACCAGTTAACAAAGTTCACACTTCGCACATTATTTGTTTTGTTAGTTGCAACTTTGAATAATTTAACGGAAAAACGTTGTTTTTTATTATTAATAATTAATGTTTAGTGTTCTGTATGTATAAATAATACTAGATAAGATAAAAATACTTCATACTTTAAGTATCCGAAGAAGTGTAATAGGTAAGTAAGTATCTGATCATTACTTGTTTGGATTGGTATGCAGTAGGAAGGTGTGTGTTAATTAATTAAGTTAATTTATTAGATATAAATTTTTTAACAAGTTTATTTTCACAGAAAATTAATAAAATAAATTATTCAACAGATATTTGGTTTAATTTTCCTAAACATTTTGTGACAACCCTAGCAGGATACGTAACAATTTTGCACGTTGTTAGAGAAATGTCTCTCTGTACTTATTATTTACTCTATGGTATATAGCGCCTCCGCAGCCTAATAGTATGGGCGCTTGTTTTACAGACCGGAGGTCGTGGGTCCGTACCCAGCGGAGGGACATCGATTTTATGTTGTTATTTCTTGGTTGGATTAGTGCAACGCGGGCTAATGTAAAACATCGGTCCCGATTGTCAATCATCTTTGGCAGTCGCTATAGGTGAATTATATTTAAAGCTACTGGACCGTCAAATATTCTGACAACTATTCCATTCTTCGAGTTCAGTATATCCCTTTGGATTGCGGAGGTTAAATAACAGTCGTTTTGCGTAAAAACTAAAATTCAGGTAATATGTCGGTGGATTAGAAGCCGACCCTAAGTAACTTGGGAAAAAGACAAGGCATTGCATTGTCCACGAGTTACTGTGTGGTGTGCCTTATCTCCGAACGGAATTATTGGACGTTTTTTAAGATTCGTGAGGTCACGGTTCACCTTTATTAACTTGCTGTTAAGACTTCTTTATAGAAGTTGTTTAGATATTGACTTATTGCAAGTTTAAATATATCAGATTTTATGAGTGCTAAGAAGTAAACGAGTTGTTAAGTGTGTACAAATGAACGAATATTGACTGTTCAGAGATTATTGACATTCAGACCGATCAAATATTAATGCTAGAGTAGCAGTCAACATCTTTTTGACCAATGGAACGTTGACTTTTTGAGCACCTAGGGTGTACAGCTACTTCTTATGCTGATTGTGCATAAATACAGCTAAAGATAATAAAAGCATACTAAAAAACAAATAAAGTTCGACAAACCACCTTAATATTTCGCAGTCCATAACCGTGCCATTCCATTATTTCCTGCCACGAACGACTTTCCTGTGAAATTAAATTGTCTCTAGCGGTATTTCCGGCCGATACATATTAGGGACCTTCAAGAAAAAGATCTTATTTCAATTCTCTCATGCTCTTGTAACTCCTCTGGTGTTGCTGGCGTTCCTTCTTCATAAATTAAAAAAGAGAAGACCCATCCTCATTACATACTTGCTAACAGCTAAGGCCTTAAGTCTCTCAACTATCTTCGCCCATCTAAAAATACTTTAGAAAATGACAATCTTACGAAAGAAAAATCGGATTGAAGAGAATATCCTTAAACAATTCACAGAAAAATAATTTTAAGGTAATGCTTTTTCGCTTTATTATACAAATATGCTATATCATTAATGGAAGTAATTTGAAGGGCGATTAACAGAATTGAACCGAATTAAGTTTTGGCCAGAGCCTAATTTTTGATATTTACTCTCATGCTGAGGTTCAAGAACAGTTAAATTTTTAATTACTTCCAAAGTTAACCTAACCTTTTTACTTATGTTGAACCTTGTAGGCGATATAATTGATAAAAGGTGATGGTTACGTTGATTTATTGTCTGCATAGATCCATCGATCGAGTTTATCGGTTGGATTGTTGCTTACTTTTACCGTCCCTTTTCCGCACAGTACAATTGCGAGATCGCTTGGTTTAAATGGCATAATGGCTGCTGTCGCGTTGAGGTACAGGCGTCGCTCCGCAAATTTCGTTTGAAGAAACCTGAAAGGGGTGCTAAAGTTCGTGCTGGAG
>JAOCPS010641579.1:0-10853 GCA_025505425.1 Graphium colonna | reverse complement strand
AAGTAACGGCCCAAGCACACTGCCCTGTGGTACGCCAAATTTATTTTCTTTGTAATGTGACTGGTATTGTTCGACAACGTTTAACTCATTGATTTTCGTTATTTAAACACTTTGTGTGTGTTTCTTTTGAAACCCATACTGATCTTGTACTATTGTGTTATATTGGTAAAAAAAATCAGTAAGCTGCATGTAAATAACTTTCTCAAATATTTTAGAAAATATGGAAATGAGAGTTACAGGATTGTCCATTAATATTGTTTCAACCTTTTTATATAATGGTCTTGTAATAGATAATGTTAATCTTTCCGGGAAAGCTCCTGTTTCCATCGACAAATTGACAAGGTAAGTTAACAACATCTTTATTTGTTCCCCACATTCCTTAATCACCTTTGTGCATATTTCGTCATATCCTTCTGCTTTTGTATTTTATAGTGACATTTTTTTTTTAATACAATTTTCGTCAACTGCTTTAAAGAAGATTGAGTTCACTCGTCCAGATTTTAAGTTAGGAATTGTTATTTTCTTATTTTCCTTATTAGTCAGCTTAATATAATAGTCATTAAAGGCATTGGCAATTTCTCTTAGTTTAGATATAATCTTTTTATTATTTTCAACATTTCCGATAAATTCGTCCAACGTTTTATTTTCCAATTAATTTTTTATTAACCTACATATTGCTTTGACAATATTATTACTTTTGTGTACGTATTTATTATTAGTATATTTTTTGGAACAGTATATACAATGTTTTCGAATTTTTGAGTATTGTTTAAAAGCCCATTTGGGCCTTTCTGTTTTATTTTTGTTATAGTTATATCGAAGTGATTTTTTTGTTTTACTACTTTTTTCAATCCTTTTGTGACCCAGTTAAGTTGTTGTCTTCTGTTTATCTTTACTTTAATTAGAGGAAAGCATAATTTATACAACAGACTGAAGGTGTCATGAATTTCATTAAAGGCCGCATTTAGATCTACTTGTGTAAAAACGGTGGAAAAAGATAAACTATCAAGATATTTTTGAAATTTTGCAATATTCTCATAGGAATAATAGCGGTTAATAGCAAAGATAGATTTTGGTGTTATTATTTTATTCTGTACTTGAAAGTCTAACACTTGAGCTGTATGATGATCCGATAGATATAATGGAACCATATACGCATTTGAATTTTCTATGTTGCTAATTATGTGATCTATACATGCCATATCTCTTGTCGGTTCTGTTATATGTAACGTCGTATTATTCATTTTTGTTATGTGTATTAGTCGTTCCGTGGAGTGGTTATTATTAAGGGTGTTAATATTAATATCACCAGCTAAAACAATTAACTTTTTTGAGTATTTTAGATTGCAAATATAGAACAGATTTTCAAGTTGAAAATAAATGTGTCCATATGCTGTTTAATTTTAGACGGACTTTTGTATACACGTATAATGATTAAATTGCACTGAGGTACTATTACAGAACAACATTCAAATACGAAGTGAGTCTCTAAGTTGCGGAAGCAATTTATTTTTTTATATGAAAGACCTTTTCTTATTATTATGCAAGAACCTCCTCTTGCCTGTTTCTCGCAGTCTTAACTTGAAGCAGTTTCATAGTTTTTAATATTTATATTACATTCATCCCCAGATTTTACAAATGTTTCGGTGAAACATAATACATCAGGCTTTATTTTTGATTTAAGGTCTGATAGTGTTATTTCAATAAGTTCTTTTTTGGAGCGTAGGCCTTGCACATTTTGATGCAAGATTATAAAATTATTCTTTGCACGTGGGACGAAACAAATTAATATGTTCCTCTTTTCTTTCAATTGTTTTTTGCGACTTAACCTTCTTATACTTAAAATAAAAAGGTATGGTACATTTTCTAGTATCTGCTTTAATATCTGGTAACTGTGTCTTGTTATTATGATTATTAATAATCGCTTTAAATTCATTATTCCGTTCCATCTATTTAAAATAGTACGGTATTGTACCTTTTTTTGGCCCATTATTTTGGGACATTTCAAACGTTGGTTTTGAATAATTTTGCTCTTTTAAATGTCGTAAAATACTTTTAAATATCAAATATTCTAGTTCGTAGTCAATAGTGTCAATGCTAAAATTTATTTTTTTACAAATTTCGTTAAGATATAATTGCTTTCCCAAATTATATGTGTTTAATGTTACAAAATTGCAATTTTTCTTAAGGTTAGTCCATAACTCTATATAATAATTTAATTTATTTTCATTTATATAGGGGTTTGTGTTTATAGGTAAAATATACACTTTTGCTTGCTTGAGAGCATCAAGAATGAGATATAAATTTTCTTGGAATGGAACAGGATTTTGATCGTTCCCACCAATACCGATTATTACCACATCATTTTCGATATTCAGCCGGAAGTGTTCGAGTTTCTTAAATAATTCAGAATTTCAGTGCTTGTTCCATTGTTTATTATAAATGCATAAGGTACATATATATCGTTTAACTTCCCATATCTAGTTTTAATTATTTCTGCAGACAGACCAAGTAACTGTTCATCCCCTATAATGTGAATGTTACGTTTTTGTGATAGGTTAGAACTTTGGGTATTATCTATTTTTGTGTTTTCGGAGCAAGGATTTCCCATTATAGCAATACTTTCTAAGTTTATTTCTTGTTTTTCAGTTTGTTCTACATTTTGTACATTATTATCTATCCGTGTTGGTGATATTTTTTTTATATCTACTAAAGAGCAGTCCAATTTTGTCTTCTTGACTGAATAAGTTATTTGTCTATATAAAATTTTTTTGTTCCTCGCATTCCTAGTATATGGCGTTGGCTTAAAAATACTAGTCAGTTGTTCTATCCTTAATTTATATTCTGAAATTGTTTTCTTTAGAGAAGAATTTTCTTCTGGGTGAAGAAAGTTCTACCGGGTGGTAAGAGACTTCCTTGGGCAACGTATTGTAATCCTTTGTCATCTGTGTGAGCGGATGGCGGCTGCGGAATATTGTATGAGGATAAGTAAGGGAATCTTCCAGAGCGATTGTTTGAGCCCACTATGGTTTTGCCTCTCCTTGAACCCTCTCAGCATACTCCTAGATGAATAAGGGAGAGGATTAGTACTTTGGAGAGAAGGGAAAAAAGTGACCCATCTGTTGTATATGGATGACCTTAAGTTATTCGTTTCTAATCGCGCTCATCTGCTAAAAATGTTAAAAATCACTTGTGATTTCAGCACTTCTCTTGGAATCGAGTTAGGGACGGATAGGTGTGCAGATTTCCGTGAAGCGAACGTTGACAGTGATACAAATATTCGTACCCACAAAAACGTTACCACTGATATGAGATGTAAAGTTTATGCGGCTATAACTTTGACACCTGATAATTGCTTTACTTGTTTCTGTTAATACTATTAAAATATACATTTATTTTTAAGTACGAGTATGAATTCATACTTTAAAATAAATTTTACCGAGCTTTTAAGGAACGTTTTATTTAAAAAATATTAAAAATTATTCTTTTCAGAAGTTTACTACTTGTACTTTTATAAAAATGGTATCTTATTTTGTTAGCAATGTTTTTTAATAACAAGAAAATACATACACCAACATAACTTTCAGTTGGCTTCGCAATTGGCTCAGAATTTAATTTTTTTTGGTAAGTTATTTACAAGAGACTGGTTTTGTCTGTAGTTCCGTTTTGTATGAAATGCCTTTTGTAACTTAACGTTAAATAAATATTTGTGGAGATTGAGATCCTCTTCATTATCTTTCTTTGCGACACCTCATGTGTCATATGGCTATTTTAAGTTACATAGCCACACGGAACTGATTTCTCAAGTTCCCGAGGCATTGCTATTTTTTCATCTCGAGTTAAGACAAATTTTTCGAAAATTTGCAAGCAGAAAACCTGATCTTCACCTATGGATGTGTGTTATGGGCTCATGAGACAAAAAAAATACTTTAAACACTTTTACTTTTCTGTATAATTGCTTAATGCAAGATATATATTTATTTCATTTAGTGACCCCTAAAGCCTCGAAAGATTTTCAAGAAAGTAAGATATTATAACATACGAGAAAAAGCCAGGCCATATTTCCAAATGGAAATTCCGAACAATGCCTCGTAATTTAGGCCAAATAGTAGTGGCTCTAGTTTAGAGCTAGCTGCAGCAATGAAAGCATCTAATTGCAAGGCGAGGCATCTCACTTTACTGCTATTTACTTTTTAAACAATCTTACAGTAATTATAAAATGAAACTCATTTATTATGTAACTTATGGACAGTAAATGTTTCTTAAATCTATAAGACAGGGAACCATTACGCTATGTAACAATATATTTAAAAATATGTAAAGATTGATAATCCACCCTGGTGTCGCATACCAAACAATACCCCATATCTTTGATCTAGAAGGCTTTCTTCTAGTTTTCAGTTGGACATATTTAAAAAAGGCTCGTATTATGAAATAATAATTTCCAGATTTTTGACAGACTATGACAGATAATATGTAAGCGCCAAAAATTGTCCAGAAAAATAAACGTGTTCTTTGGAAGCTTATGTCGGAATATTTTCTAGTTTAAATGTTCCCCAATATGGCAACGCTTATCATAAAATATGAAAGGTTCTTTAAAAGACGTTAAAAGATAGAAGAAAAATTTTATTTTTTAAAACCTTTTTAAAGTATTTTTATATCAGGGGTTACTACTAAAAATTTGTTCTTCATTTTTATTTCATTCTTTTTAATTATTCTCAGATCCCTATAAACTTTTCATCTTAATATATATATAAATTACGTGTCACGTTGTTTATCCGCGATGGACTCCTAAACTACTGGACAGATTTTAATACAATCGTCACCCTTTGTCCAACTTAGAACATAGGATAGTTTTTTTTTTGTGGAATGAATAACAAACGAGCAAACAGTTTACCTAATGGTAAGTGATCCCGTCGCTCACGGAGAAGCCGACATCCGGAGAGTTGCGTGTGCGTTATCATAGTGGGAAATTGGATAAAGCATGTTTAGTGCATATGACGGGTCAAGAATATATTAGGCATTAGAAGGGGAAAGGATTAGAAAAGTAATGGAAAGGAATAACTGTCCAACAAACCAGAAAGTCATACTTTATTTTGGAGGGTGGCTCTTTACTTATATAAGGGCAGCAAAAGCTGTGAAAAGATTAGAAAGAGTTTTTTTTATTTTTAATTAGATGCCCTCTATATATATTTTTAATTTATTTTAAGAGTATTGTTATTATTTTTCCTCAAGTTTTAATTTTAACAGTTAAATAAATAAATCTAACCGCAACAATACGCGGAGCAGAAAACAAAAAAAAAATATCAATTGTTTTCAAATTTGTCCTTTACCTGTTCAAATCTCAATGCGGTGGATTTTTATACCAGTCATTACGTATTTCTTCTTTATTCATTAATAGTTATTTAATTTTATTTAATACTTCACTTTAATACAATTTAACGTATAGCTTAGCCACAGCAATGCGTGGGCGGGTCCGCTAGTATTGTATAAAAACTTTCTCAGTAAACCAAGTTTATGTTTATTTTTACAGTATATATGCATGTGCTCAAAACTATGGTATTAACAGTAAACAATTGAAAATTATGCCTTGTCAATTGTATTTAATGCACTAACTTATACCTAATCTAGCTATTTTATATTCGCAATGCTCCATACATTGTAAAATACCTCTTTGCACACTTGAATCCAGTTGCGTATGTCTCGGGCGCAATGGCAACGTCGCCTTTTATTATGCGATGTTGCCAATTTTATTCGTCGAAATTACCTGATCTCAATACATATTTTTTCAACAATTTCATGTTATAGTGGATCCGTTACGGCTAATTTTTTTAAATGCACGAAGACTTTTTCGCTCTGGATATATTTCAAAAATCAATTACTTGCGTTAATCAATTTATATACTCGTACTATCAGTGATACTTGTTTTGATCCGAATATGTATCGATACCGTAACGGTCTATCAATTGTGGATTTATTATATATAATATAGATATTTTATATTTGCAATGCTTCATACATTGTAAGATCCGCCTCGGTTGTATAGGTGGAGGCACGGAGGGAGCACCGTACACCGCACCCTGCGCCCTTTAGGCCTCGGGTGCTGCTGCGCCATTCAAAGTACTCAAGATAATAAGTATTCTTAGTTTTTTTTTAAATTTTAGCCACAATTCTTGTTTCTCTTTTTTTATTTTAAATAAAATACCTATTGGATCTGTCTATTGGTCTATCTCATATCTCGTCGTTCATCTTGTAGGGCTTATGTAGGCACGGATATTTAGTTCCGGGATTTGATGTGTTAAAATAATATTTCTATATTTTTGTTAAAATTTAGACAAGAAAAATATGCATAAGACTGCATTGAATTTAATATTGTTTTTTAATATAAGAGAAACAATGGTTTATTTATATAAGTGTTGTATTTTAAGTAACAATGTTTGCCGTTGTATAACTACTCCGATCCTAAATACTCCGATCGTGCAAAAATATTAGCTGTTTCATTAATTTTTAATAAAATTGATGTAGAGATAACAGTGAAATAGCGGAAGTCTTACTATTTTAAGGTTGATTAGATATTATGAAAAGCCATCTCATCTAGTAGCACCTACTTACATTTATAAGATGATTATGAATGACTCTTTGCGAATTACCATTGTCTTTATTCTATTGTTAACAGCAACACTACAATAATTTTATTATTTTTTGAAAACCATCTTTCGCACAACATAATGTTTTTTATTCGAAATCAACAAAATAAACAATAGCACTTACAAGTCTACCGATAAGTGGAACTACTGTTTATTAAATCGCTCCACTTACTTATAGTAACTATTTCACTCCTGCGTAATTGTTGGTTCTTCATTCATTCTAGTTCAATGTAACTGCGTCGTTGTCCGTTGTTCACTATTTGCTGCACTCCATTGTAACCGCTCCGTCGTCGTCCTATGATTTACTATTTATTTCACTTCATTGTAACCGCTGCGTCGTCGTCCGCTGATTCACTATTTGCTGCACGCCGCTGTAACCGCTACGTCGTCGTCCGATGATTCACTTTTTGCTGCACTCCACTGTAACCGCAGAGTTGTCCTGTGATTTACTACTTGCTGCACTCCGCTGTAACCACTGCATCGTCTTCCGCTGATTTATTACTTGCTACACTCCGTTATAATCGCTACGTCGTCCTCCGATGCTTTGTTATTAAATACAATAAATAATGTTATTTGTGCAACAAGCCTGAGTGTGACCTCTTTTTCCTCAGCAGTTTATCCCCATATAACAAAATTACCTATCGTGTATACTAACCTTTAGTCTGTAAATCTATTATTAAATTTTTAAACTACATATACACAAATACAAATATGCTATTTTTATGATATAATATCTAACGACACTCACACTAGGTAATGCCTGTCCGGCGGTTGTCAGTTCAAATTCCGGATGATCGACGACGACCGACTCGACGACGTACCAATCCGGTCACGGGCGTAGAATGGTGAACCTCAAGTCCGTCGGATCTGCAAAGATCCCTCTGGTCAGCAGTGATGATGCCAGCGACAAAAAATGTCAGTTCAAAATAATGATTACCTAATAACAAAATAAATATAGGAGAGATTATTTAACTTATTATATTGATGATTTACAAAATAATTAACTCACGAACGTTTACTTCTAAGGCGGTTGAAAGCGGTTTTGCTGTGAAATAATTATGACCTATAGCAACGTATTGTACTGCCCATACTTGGATCTCTTGCATCACAGGTCTCATTTAGAAACTTATTCGTTTTGGTGTATGTTGTGTCGTGATCAATTTTATCAAAATGACCTGATTTGTTATACACATTAGAATATCCGTCTTAAAACGCTCGCAATACATTTTTAGGATAAAGCAAGAAAATATAATTATTATAAAAGAGAGAAATTAAACAAAACCCAAAATATATACACCGATTGTGAAGTAAGGTATAACTTGCTTGCCGTTACTCATCATCGCAAGATTTAAAGTAGTCAAAGCTTTTGACTTTTTTTAATTATTATTGATAACTGCGCTGTCAAAATTGTGCATTTAACAAATATTTAGCCTCTCACTAGTATTCATGCGTTTAACTTCATTCACACAGTGTTAGATGTTTATTAAATAATTTTAAAACTTTACGTAAAAACATATTTCTATGCTGAATGTGTCTGATATTATTAACATTTCTGTGTGCCATGACTTTATTTTTAATTTTCTATTATTACCATAATGTCAGATTATATTTAATTGTAGCAATAAGAATTATTTGACGTCATTATTTCGGTATCTGCAAAAAAAAACACCTCTAACTAACATTATTACACAATAAAATATATGTCTTGGTAGACGAATGATCTAGCGATTTACCTGATATTGAGCGCTCTGGTCATCCAACATCCAAAAACTTGCGTGTGCGTTTCTCAGCTAGACTAGTGCATGCACATATGTCCCCTAAAATGGACTATTGGTTTGAATAGGTCAAGAAATATTAAAGGAGGGGGGGAAAAGTAATGGGCAGATAAGAAAATAGGAATGATCATTTCATTCATCATCAAAAGTATGAAATAATAGAAGTATGATTTAATAACAAAAAAATAATAATAAGGGTTTATTTAACTCAAAATAAAAATAAACTTATAACCTGGGGTTTGTCCATTTTTTGACGCAGGTCTCCTAAATTTCACCCCACAGTTGCCTGTCGGTAGCTAGTCTTGTCCAGGCATGCCTGCCTTCTCCGTGATTTCATTTCGCCAGTAACGACGCGGCCGTTCCGCGCCCCGAGGGTACCCATGTATCAATATTTCGCTATCTGTTGTCTTTCGTTCTAGCTATATGCCCAGCCCAACGCCACTTAAGACGACAAGCCATTTTAGCGGCGTCTAATATTTTATTAGTTTTACGAATATCCGAGTTTTTCTGTTGATCTTTTAATTTTATATCTAATAGACTTCTCTCGATGGCTCTTTGAAATTTCTGTATCTTGTCTATTATTTCTTTAGTTATTGCCCACGTTTGAAATCTGTAAAGTAAAGTAGGTGTTACTATGGTATCAATAGCTGTCTTTTTAAGTGTGATGTCCAGCCTTGATTTAAAAATATCTTTGTATGACCAGTATGCGTTCCAGGCTTTCTTGATCCTTCTGTCCACTTCGTCTATGTAGCGTCCATTCATCAAGATTATTTGAACTAAATATTTATATTCAGTTACATATGTAACTGAATTAAAATATTTAGTTCAAATAATAGTAGGTAAGCTGATATTTCCTACGGTTATGTACTCTTCTTCTCTATTTGTCATTCAAGAGGTTTTCTCAAAATTTATCTCGAGGCCAGATTTCTGACTGTGATAATTAAACGTATCTATAATGTATTGAAGCTCATTGTGGTTTTCAGAAAGTAAAACAATGTCATCGGCGAAGCGCAGATGATTTAAATATTCCTCGTTTATATTTATTCCCCTTTTTGACCACTCCATTTTTCTAAAAATGTGTTCTAAGAGCGAATAGAAAGATGTAATTTGCTCATATTTCTTTAGTACATTAAAAATTGATTTATCATTTCTTGTCTTGTTTTGTGAACCAAAAATATTTGTCGATAGATTGATGTACAAAATCTGCAATACTATATTGCAGTAATTTGCTGGTAATTATAATTTACAATAAAAAAAATATTAATTTCCTTTTACCTCTTTCTTTAACTTTACAGACAGCGGTGTTAATACTATTTAACCAAAAAATAAGAAAAAATATTATCAATCTCGAATTCTTAAAACATACTTATTGTTATTTTTGAGATTGCCTGCATAAAGACAAATGAGGCGAAACATTCTTCAACTTCAGTTTGTCGACACTTATCTAGTTCTATAGACATATCACACAACATATCTTCTTCGTTATTTTGAAAACCAACAACTAATCCGAATTTTATAAAAAAAAATTGTGCGACCATTATGGAAGTGAAACCTATCAGATAGAAACATATTTTTCCAAATTAGTTCATAAGTTACGGAACTATGTGCGAAAAAATTCCTAAATCTAGTTATTTTTATTTAAAAACAAAATACTGAACTGTTTTTTTTTTAATTTGGAACTATCTACGAAGAATGCTCTATCATAAAAAAAAAGATTTGAAATGGGTTCATAAAGGACGGAGATACGCGCAAAAATTTAATTTTGTTATTTTGATTGAAAGATAAACTACTAAACCAATTTTCATGGAAATTATATGGGACCGTTCCTAGAGAATATTCTATAAGATAGAAAGGAACTTTTAATTACTCTTACTTTAAATTATTCTAGTGTGAACACAGTTCGACGGAATCAAAGATAAGTTTGGATAGAAATAGCAATAAACGTATCTACCCTCGAAAAAAGCTACAGTAACTTCTAAGCTAATTATTTTAAAAATTTTCTTTTCCTGATATTTTTTTAAGATTGAAAAATAAATTAATTTTTAATTTTGTGTTACAAAATTGTTCTAGCAATATTTTGCTTATGTGTTTAAAAAGTACCTAAATTTATAAAAATATTATTAATAATCCTTTCAAGAACTAAAATGTCGGATATACGTGAATATGTGCTAAGTCTATTTACGTTTCAAACACTAAAGAGTATTAATGCTACGAAGGACCCACACTAAAAGTGTGCGATCATTCTTTTCAAACTGGAATAGTTTTCCTTTTAATAATACAAATACAAAAGTAGTTCTTTCTAGGTCAGCTTAAAGATGAAACTCGTACAATCCTTTAGAGGATATAGAGCGAGAGCGTTCTAAGCATTAGCATATTTGCGTGCGTGTATGTGTGCGTGCGTGCGTAAGTTTTATTTACAATATTTGTTAAT
>JAOCPS010641469.1:0-10853 GCA_025505425.1 Graphium colonna | reverse complement strand
GATTAAATGGCGGCTAGTTTAGCTAGAATTCGCTATTATGAACGTTTGAGTGGGGGCAAATACAGATGCGACATATGTATGAGTACCGATTGCTAACGCTACGATAAGATAAGAACCAGTTTAAGACTGTGGGTGCGGATTTAAAGTGAGCCTATACGGAAAGAAGGATGTCATGATCAACTGTGTTGAACACATTAGGGAAGTCGACCAGCACCATTACTGTTTGTATCATCCATACCTAATCTTATGTCGTCGGTGACTTTAAGTAAAGCAGCTGAGGTGCTGTGGCGAGAACGAAACCCGGACTGAAAATTACTCAGTAGGTTAAAATTACTCATGTATACATTTTGAGATTTTTTTAAAAACATAGAATTCTAAAACTTTAGAGAGGAAAGGTAATATTGATGTAGGTCTAAAGTGGTTAGGTTATGATGGATAAGGAACTTTTGGGAGAGTCCGTATGAAAGCTTTCTTCCAAACGTTTGGATACTCACCAAAGCCAAGAGAGAAATTTACAGTATGATTAATCGCCGGGAGAAGGATGTCCAAAAGGGTGGTATATTGAATATATAATTTATATGAATGAATTAAAACCATGTCATTAGTGGGTGGTTGTACAATGAAAGTGCTTGTACAATGAAAATAAAGTTTAAAGGTGGTTGTACAATGAAAATAAAGTTTAAAGGTGGTTGTACAATGAAAATAAAGTTTTTAGTAAATCCATCTAGGTCAGAAACTTTATAAGTGTCTGTTAAATATTCCACTTCATATACATTTATGGCCAGTAAAAAGAAAGATTACTGGAAACTTTTGTTGTTAATTTTTCTTTGGAATACTTTTTGATTTACATTTACTCAGTATGTTGTTTGCTAAACTTCAGTCTAACCCCCGCAAATAATTTGTTACCAGCCAAGCTGGTAGTGCTAGAATTTCCTTCGATTCTATTCTACCTAAAGACAAATGACAAATTGTTCTGATAAATTTTCATAAAATTTCGGATTTTTCGTGTTATTAAAAATTATATATTCTTCCTTAATTTGTGATGACGATTGTAACAATAATTCCAATATCGCTTGTTAATTGTGGCTAGATGAGTATCGTTTGGTTATTTTCGGAATTTCACGTGTCTTTATGATCCATCCACCGGATCAAACCTGGAGTAATCCAAGGATTGATATTGAATACTAAGTGACTTATTAGGACATTTTAATTATGTTTTCTCACTATCTTATTCAGTTCAGTACAAACAATTTAATATTAACCTTATCGTGATCATATCCGTTGCTTAAGAATCCAATTAACTTTTTACAGTTCTCCTCTGATGGAATCTACTGATCTGATGGAATCTACTGATCTGATGGAATTCTTTCTCTTTAAGGTAGTTCGATTGTAGTGTATTTTTCTTCGAGCCCAATAAAACCAAGGTTCTGTAATGTCTGATCAGAAAAATAGCATCAATCGCGTTTTCTGTCATATAAACAAGATGTTGTCAAGGCAAGCAATGGCTATCGTTGCTAGCGTTAATGCTGCCCATATTCAGATAAAAAGGATAATATTTTATATCCTGGCTTGGACTTTAAATAAAGAGTAAATTTATGTTTATGTCTCGAGCTAAGATCACGGTATTATTTTTAAACTTGGATGCCTTGTTACCCGCCGCCGAGGGAACTCAAATTAAAATAAAAAAAATAAATTTGTTCACAAAAGGAGCGATGAATTGCGTAAATAGTAACGGGACTTTGAAGTATAATTTTAGACAGTTAACGTCTTTAACATCTGACTCTGACACATGCACACATAAGTAGATAATAACGCCACTGTTTTGATTATTTACCGTATTTGAATTGTAGGCATCATAAAGCGGAACTTGTGGTACCACTGTTGTCTCATTAAGCCAGCATTCAGTTAATATAATAAAATCAAAATGCACATTAAACCTTTCAAAAGTTATGGTGAAGTTATTGATGTTTTTATTTATATTTCGAATAATGAGGGTTAGTATTTTAAGTTATTTACTCTATTAAAGTGTTCCAGCATCTGTATTGTGTGACAGTTTATGTGCACTGAATCTAATTGCATAATTTTATTTTCATCGACCATAAGCAAGTAAAAGTGAATTAAAAATCGTTTTTGCAATAATAGTAAGAATAAGTTTGCCACAGAATACCAGATCTTATAAAGTGATTTACAGTGCGACGGTTCACTTGATGGTAAGCGATCCCGTCACCCATAGACAAACGCAACATACGAAGAGTTGCGAGTCAGTTATCAACCAGGGGAATTGGATAGTATGTGTGATTTTTTTAAAGAAGTTTACTGAAAATTCCTAATTGATTAAATTTGATTTAGTACTATTTAATAACACATAAAAGTTATCAAGTAATATTAATCAGTTATAGATGGTGTTTCGATGTCGATATTTTTTGGTTTCAGACTCGTTCAAAACATACTCTTCTTTATGCAGAGCGACTGGCATCTGACCTCCGCAATCCAAAGGGAAAAACTGTTTTTGACGGATGGATTAGTTGTTACTTTAATTGAAGGTACTGACATTGTTTAATGACTACAAAAGATGTTCTTGACATCCGGGACCGGCTTTTCACATGCCCACCCAACGAATTGATCATCTTTCTTTTGCAGGCAATCGGATGATCAGCTCGCATTGCCCTCAACTAGCCGAGAAACAGCAACACAATGTTGTTGTTCCCCCTCGGCATTCGAATCCACTACCTCCGGTTTGTAAAGCAAGCGCCTACGCCACTAGGCCAAGGATGCGGTTTTTAGATTTAAAACATACAAAAAGCAGAAAACTTGCTTTCATTGATATTTTAAGGCCGAAATGAGACAGTAAAAGAAATGAAAGAACGGAATAAAAAACAAGTTATAAGAGAGGTGTTTAAATTTTTAAGGATTTCATTGTTGTTTCGGGTTCAAAAGTCCATTCACCGCTTTGCAAGAGCCCGGCGCTAAAATAGCCCCAAGGGTTACATAGCATTTCTAAACACGAATCTACATCTCAAAACAAAGCATTTCGAGAAGTTTCTAATGCGGGCGGTATTTTGTATAATGGACCTTTCTGAAGTTATAATTCAAAAATATCAACATTTTTTCCTGGATTTTTGTGTAGTGAAAATAGACTACAAGTCCAAATTGTTACAGACACCGTGCTGCATCAGATTCCCTTCGGGTAGGTTTTAATTCTTGGTGATTTTAATGTCACCAAGCTAAATGATTCTGTTCATCCGACATCGAATATTCGATGAGATCTGTGAACGATTTTGACATGATGTGTGACTCAGATAGGGACTCCATCTACGCTGGCTCCAGTCGTGTTGGATCAAACGTCTTCGCTATTGGATGTTCTGCTGACTATAAATTAGGTATTTATTTACATTCCTTTAGGAACTCCCATCTATTGCTTGATCTGGAGCTGTCACTGTCCCTGTTGGTTTCTTTAGGACATTGCCGTATACAGCACTCACAATTCACACAACATGTGGTGCGACTGACCATAAATTACTACCAAATTGCAGTTGTAAAGACATTTCCTGTTATGCTCGCCTCCTATATGGAATGAATTGTGGCCAATCGTATTTCTGGACCGGTACTACTGTCCAAAAGCTACCAAAAAGTTTTGTAAAGAATGATTAAGCATGACCTGCAAATAACAATAACAGCCATTTCCAACTGTAATTCGGTCATCTAGCTTGTCGGTAACTATATGAGAAACTCACAATAGTTTGAAAAAGATAAAATCTGTTGGCAAGAATAAGACGTGCTACCTCGGAAATTTGAGCTCAAAAGCCTAGACATAGAAGTTCTTAATCATAATATCTGAGAATTAATACGGAATTTTTGTGAATTGATTTTGAGTAAACGTATCCTATACTAAAGTAAAAATCTTAATAATTTATATATTTTTATGTATTATTTATTTTATTTATATAATATTATATCAAATATCACACTTTTGAATCCACGTCAAATTATAAATAAATCGCTTGACATATTAGATGTCTATGCGTTATGCCAATGTCATGTATAAAATACATGCCAGTGTGAGTAAAATTTTTTGTTTAACAATTTAATAATTTATTTATAAAAAATACTTGTATTTTACTGTCCTTCGTAATATACTTGTAAACTTTAGCTGTGCCCAATCTTAAGCCCTTTACTTCGGTAGAAGTTTTTTTTGCTTAACCTATACGTTTTTGATTATATCGTAATATCAATATAATGATATAATAAAAAACACGTAAAATAAATTTATGCACTTAAAATTTACTTATTTATTTATTTATTTATTGAGTAACAAAATCTACAGCCCTTAAGTATTCTACGGTAATATCTTGAATGCTTAACTTACAGCCAATAATGGAATTGCATTATTTAGTAAAATTTTGTAAAAGAGAACAGTTTATATGTAAACAAAATCTATCAGTAAATAGTATAATATTAAAGTAAACAAAATTAGTTTTAATAACGTAACTAAAATAAAACGAAAACAAAAGCACGCGCGCGCGTGTTTGTGTGTGTGTGTGTGTGTGTGTGTGTGTGTGTGCGCGCGTGCGTGTGTGTGTGTGTGTCTGTGAGAAGGGTGTTTGATTGCTAAAGAAAAAGAGTGAGTGTTTTAGTGTCATAATTTACATTTCACGCGTAATATCCCAAGTTAATAATTCTTAGTATATATTTATACCAAGTTATTTAAAAAATGTTTTACTTTAAATAAGAAGACTTAATTATTATCACAACAAATAGCGTGTTTAACAAAAATCTACTAGGGAAAAAGGGAAAATAACAGAAAAGGCTCATACAGGGCCAATTTAACGGATTTCGCCAACCGGAAGGAAATCCCTCAAGTCTTTGTTTCTCATACTACTTATTCATTACCATTTTGGACCCATATAACAACTATATTGTCTATTTTTATTCGAGCGGTAGAATTCATTGGAATGTTATAAAAAAAAACTCTGATACAGTTCATTAGGTTTTAAAATTTAAAAATATTTTAAAGGAAGTCATATGATACAAACGATTTACAGATAAAACTGTTTTAAAATAAGCTGAATAAATTTATTTCATTTAATATTTTACAACACAGTCGTAGGTGAAAATATAAATTTTATAAAGATCAGTTATTAATAAAGTGAATGTTTTCATTTAAAACTTAAATGAATTCATTTAATTCCAATTTAAAAATATAGTTACTAACCATAAGGCTACTTTAGTTATAATTGTAGCGTAAAATCAAAATATGAAAATCGCGGTAAAGTAAAAATATGAAAAATATTTGGACCACTGAATATGGTGGAATGATACCCTTCGCTATTCTTTTTCCATTTTTTATATTCTAAAGCTATAATCTTTTCCTTTAGCTTTTGTTTCTCCACCTCACTATTGCTTTAAAGATTGGAAACGTAACTGTAAATCCCTTTATTCTTCTCATAAAAAATATAAAATCTGAAAAGTGCAACAGGCCAGTGATAAGTCCTCTGATTTAATGAACCCTTTACAACTCTTAGGCTGTAATAAAATATGTGTCTATTTTAACTAAGATGTAAATCGTACGTGTAACAAAAAAAGTACTATTAAATTATTCTATTATTACTATTATATTATATATTCGTATTAAGTCAAAAACCATTCTTAATACCGACCGATAACTGTTTTGGATATATGGGTTTGTGAATGCTCTCTCGCAAGTTAATAACTGATTTAAAAAAAAAAATATTTGAAAGAGGATATATTTACGAAAAGGTCCCGTTTAATTTTCGGTCTATATGTAATATTTTCTTTTGAAATCAAAATAACTGAAAAAATTGTTTTGAGAAGGTTGTTCACTTGTAAGTAGTTTAACGACGGTTTCGCTGTTTTCTGTGAAAGCTGTTATTTTAATAATTCCCTTCTCAGGGGAGTAAAGATTAGTTAACATAAGGTAAAAAATAAATATCACAAATAACTGCCTTCGACAACATTGTTTAAAAATATTTTACTACAAAAAATAACGCGATGGAAATTAATGCTAGCAATACGAAAAAATAAAAGTAACACGAAAATTACAACGACAAGAGAATAGTTCTTTAAATATTTAAAGAAATTTTCTCTCCAAAACATTTTCTATTTAATATTTCAAAATATTTCCTATTCAAAAACTTTAGTTTTAACAATTAAAATGTAGAGTTCAGTCAAGTTTATTTTCTCTGAAAATATCAAAAACCGACTTTAAATGTCTTATAAGTGTACTTTCGAAACATATCTTCTGCGTTATTTCGATTTTAAAAACAAACTGCAGGTCTGATCATTATGAAAATGTTGTTGGACAATTTTGGAAATGTACTATAATATTTTTTTAAATCCTTTTATAAATGATGGAGATACGCGCGAACATTTATAAAAAATTGAGAACTCTTCTTCAATTTTGAAGTCGGTTAAAAATGGTAATTAATGTTTTTCCAACACATTTATTTTGTGATCACAGGAATATAAAGGCTTTCTTTTGTTTTATAGTTGTTTTGTTACATGGCATTGCTAAATCGCATAGAAAATATTGTTTCTTGACGAATTTTGCCCCAATTTGTTTATTTTCAAATTAAATATGATTTTACCTCGTTTTAAGTAAAACTTGAAGTTTTTGTTTTAAATATAAAAAATTTCGTGTATTAAAATGTTTATATAATGGACAAGGAAACTGGGCGACATTAATAGAACTAGGCTATAGAAATGTTCATACAGATAAAAACAATCTTAAAGATGTCGGAGGTCCGATTTTGCTCATCAGAACATTGTTCTAGTTAGATTTTTTTTTCAGTTTAAGGCTACAGTGTAAGAAAACTTCTCGTCAAAATACAGTATATAAAACGAGATTTTTTGGCTTGAAAATACAAAAAACATTTTAAACACTTCACTATGTAACTGACCGGTTATGAAAGTGCCGTAAGGTCTGAAAATATACTTGTTTTTAAAATTAAATTTTACAAAGGCATAGGTGGCAAGAATTTTTGTTAACATATTTGTGGTACGAATTTTCAAATATTTCGAAATTTGTTCGAAATATTTTGAATTTTTAAGAAAATATTTTTTTTTCAAATTACAAAATAACTCCCAAATAATAAGTGCAGCGTTCATAAAGTTTCGTCTTCTTCATAAAGCTCATTTTCATATGTTAAAAAATGTATTCTTATATTCTTAATTTTTTCTTGACTTAAGCTTACTGAAGTGATAATGGAAAATGTGAGAAAATCAGAATGTAAAGATTATAACGCTTTTTGTTACATTTTGTATCAGCTACCGTAATTCCTTAAAACAAATGTTTCATAATACGCTAAAGCATATAAGGAAAAAATGTAGCGAAAAGAAATATTTTTTAATTCAAGGCCATTTAGGAACTGTAACGAGTCAAAGTCGGATAGCAATATTAATTATCAATATTCATAATAAAGCTGAGACTTCACAGCTGTTATTTTTTTTACGCAGACAGGGTTATAATTTCCAACCTATATTATATTTAAATTTACAAATTCCCCTAGCACTGAGCGAGAGCCCCGTGCTAAAATAGCCCCAAGGGCAGAGCAAAATTTTGCATTTCTAAATATAAAGCTGTTTTCTAAAATAGAGCGTGTCTAGATGTTAATAATGCTGGCATTATTTTGTTTACAAATAATATGGGTATTTGTAAACTGCATACAATTTTGTGTTACGTAAGTTTGGGAAATAAGATGTATATGTAAATAAGCAAAGAGCTATGAATTTTAAAAGATGTTGAATAAATTTATTTAATTTAATATTTTAGAACACAGCCGTACATGAATTCGGTTATAAACAAAGTGAATGTTTTAATTTCAAACGTTCATAAATTCCTTTAATTCCAATTGTTTAGTCGTTAGTTAATTATTTTTTTACGCAGACAGGGTTATAATTTCCATCTTTTGTTATATTTAAATTTACAAATTCCCCTAGCACTGAGCGAGAGCCCGGTGCTAAATCAGCCCCAAGGGTTACACAGCAAAATTTTGCATTTCTAAATATAAAGCTGTTTTCTAAAACAGAGCGTGTCTAGATGTGAAAATGCTGGCATTATTTAGTCTACAAATAGTATGGGTATTTGTAAACTGCATACAATTTTGTGTAATGTAAGTTTGGGAAATAAGATGTATATGTAAATAAACAAAGAGCTGAGAATTTTGTTTCACAATAAAATAAAATATATAAATGTTTACTATGAAGATAGAAATACCTACATATACTCGTACGTTTAACTAAGCACAATTTAATTAAAGATTCAAATTTAAACAGGTTAATTCTATCGATGACTTGTTTTTAAGAACCATGGATATATATATTAGTATTAAAAAGCTGAAGAGTTTGTTTTTGTTTGGCTTAACTTATGATGGTGGATAGTTAATTTATCGAGAAAGGCTTTAGGCTATATAACATCACGCTATGGGCAAAAGGAGCAGAGCGTCAACGAAAAATGTGGAAAAATGGGAATTTTCGCTAGTCGAACCATAGCTCCGTCTAGAACTTGAATCTACGTTCCGTAAGGCTGCAGTCAACGTTTTAGCAACTGTGCCAAGCGGTCATCGTGGTATCGACGGACAAGTGGTAGATTTTGGGATTTTTTCAATATCGTAATAATGGCAGCTCAGTCTCAGGCGAGCCAGATTTCGTTTACTTTCTACGTTAAAATAACATTTTCTGATAATAATAAAAAACAAATATCAAATTATGTTCTTTACCAGTTTTTATTGATTAAAAATAACAGAAAAAGAAGTAGATTACTGTTTTTGTTTTTATTTCTTAAGTTTCTTTAATTCATTGTCCTCTTTAAGTTTTAGGCTTTTTTATATACATTTTCAATTAGAATAAGATACATCACTATTTTCAATTTCATTATAGGCTTCATTATAAGATTACACAAAATTCGAAAAACCATACCATGGTTTCAAAAGTTGAGTTGCAGAGGTTATAAAACACCTAATTGCTATTAGAGATACAGAGATCAACAAAAAAGCAGAAAACTTTCATTCAAACAAGGATTTCATTGTTGTTTCGGGTTCAAAAGTCCTGTTCAAAAGTCTGCGTTATTTCGTTAAATGTTGTTAGACCCTTTTGGAAATGTACTATAATATTCTTAAAATCCGTTTATAAATGACGGATACGCGCGAATATTCTTAAAAAAATTAAGAACTTTCCTCCATTTTTGAAGTCGGTTAAATGATGGATGACAATGATTTTCGAACACATTTATTTTGTGATCACAGGAATATAAAGGTAAGATACTTTCTTTTGTCTTATAGTTGTTTTGTTATATGACATCGCTAAATCGCATTCACAATAAGATCGCATATAAAATAGTGCTTTTCGATGAATTTTGCCCCAATTTATTTACTTTTTACATAAAAATTTCGTGTATTAAAATGTTTATATCATGAAAAGAAAACTGGGTGACATTAAAAGAAATAGGGTATAGAAATGTGCATACAGATAAAAACAATGTTAAAGATGTCGGAGGCCCGATTTTGCTCATCGGAACATTGTTCTAGTTAGATTTTTTTTTCAGTTTAAGGCTACAGTGTAAGAAAACTTCTCGTCAAAATACAGTATATAAAACGAGATTTTTTGGCTTGAAAATACAAAAAACATTTTAAACACTTCACTATGTAACTGACCGGTTATGAAAGTGCCGTAAGGTCTGAAAATATACTTGTTTTTAAAATTAAATTTTACAAAGGCATAGGTGGCAAGAATTTTTGTTAACATATTTGTGGTACGAATTTTCAAATATTTCGAAATTTGTTCGAAATATTTTGAATTTTTAAGAAAATATTTTTTTTCAAATTACAAAATAAATCCCAAATAATATGTGCAGCGTTCATAAAGTTTCGTCTTCTTCATATGTTAAAAAATGTATTCTTATATTCTTAATTTTTTCCTGACTTAAGCTTACTGAAGTGATAATGGAAAATGTAAGAAAATCAGAATGTAAAGATAGAACGCTTTTTGTTACATTTTGTATCAGCTACCGTAATTCCTTAAAACAAATGTTTCATAATACGCTAATGCATATAAGGCAAAAATGTAGCGATATTTTTTTTTTATTTACGGCCATTTAGGAACTATATCGATTCAAAGTCGGATAGCAATACGGTCATAATCAATATCCATATAAAAATATCTATATCCAATAATCAATATCCATAATAAAGCTGAGACTTCACAGCTGTTATTTTTTTACGCAGACAGGGTTATAATTTCCAACCTTTGTTATATTTAAATTTACAAATTCCCCTAGCACTGAGCGAGAGACCGGTGCTAAAACAGCCCCAAGGGTTACAGAGCAAAATTTTTCATTTCTAAATAAAAAGCTGTTTTCTAAAACAGAGCGTGTCTAGATGTTAAAAATGCTGGCGTTATTTAGTACGAATAATATGGGTATTTGTAAACTGCATACAATTTTGTGTAATGTAAGTTTGGGAAATAAGATGTATATGTAAATAAGCAAAGAGCTGTGAATTTTGTTTCACAATAAAATAAAATTAATAAATGTTTACTTTGAAGATATAAATACCTACATATACGTTTAACTTAGCACAATTTAATTAAAGATTCACATTTAAACGGGTTAATTCTATCGATGACTTGTTTTTAAGAACCATGGTTATATATATTAATATTAATATTAAAAGGCTTCGGCTTTCACGAGGTTTTCGTCAAATGGGATCGTTCTGTCGACCAAAAATACCCTTGACTGTGCCTGGTCCATCAACACGATATCAAGCTTGTTCGCCAGTATCGTCCTGTCCGTAATGATAGGCCGGTCCCAATTGAGCCTGGCACGGTCATTTTCAAGCACG
>JAOCPS010641030.1:0-10854 GCA_025505425.1 Graphium colonna | reverse complement strand
GGGGAGGCTTAGTGGCTGCGGGGTGGTGCAACCCGCGGTGAAGCTAAGAAGACCCCTTGGCCCACCGGTGAGGAATAGTCGGCTGAGAGGGCCACTCGAGGTGGGCTCGTGGAGTCCACCTTTGATGTATGCTGGAGGGGTTGCGGTGTCAGGTGGATGGTGGATGTGTCTGTCTCGCCCCTGGCCCGTGCCTGTCGGGCCAGATGGCCTTGAAGTTTCGGCCACTGTCCCCTGGTCTCTGCAACAAAGAGGGAGTCCTGGGGAAAAGAGTGTCGGTAGATTTTAGGCAGCTCTCCCTATCCCCCGCGACTTGGCGGGGCCGTGGGGGATGAATATCTGCTTTCTGCGGCCGAATCCTGATGAGCGACGAAACCCTGCACTATATCCGCCGCGGGAGCCGGATTGTTGCTCGTTGGCACTTGCTCTCCTGGCTCCCAAGGCCTCGGGCGTTTACTCGGGTGAGTTTGTCGCCCATAACAACGTGGTCAAGAGGGAAGGCGCACTCATTATTCTGGTGCGCCTTACCTGGGAGGAGAGGGGGGTTGCCCCCGAAGAGGGGCTGTTAGGCGGCCAGCGTTAGTGGGGTCGCGGAAAAGCGTTCCCGTGGCCCTGCCTATATGCGCCGAGGTGGAACAACGTAGAGGTTTTAGTCGGTGAGAGTCCGACATAACCCGACTTGCCCCTGCGAGACGGGTGTGCGTTGTCTGAATTTCCTCCACGTAAAAATAAAGATGGTATCTAAATTAAACATGTCTCACATGGGACAAGATGAATAAAGGTAGAAGCAAATTTACTGTTTTGTATTGTTATCATAACGGCGCAATGATGAGATTATCGGTAAAGACGGCTGCGGTAGTTTAATTGAAACAAAGCTTGACTAAAGAGCAATTTGTCCTAATTATATATCAGACAGTTTTAATAATTTTATTTTTAACAGATGATATGGCCTTGAGATATCTGATATAATCTGTATTACCCCATTTTCGGTACAAGATGAGTTCTTTTTATAATTAATTGCTATTTTGATATTGATAGCATTCGCTGTAATGTTGTGACATAAACAATTGTAACGCATAAAAGATATTTTCCAATTTATTAAAATAGTAAAAACGTCCTTTGCTTAAATGTTACATAATTCTCCTGTATTCCAAATTATGAATTGTTGATTTTTAAAATGGATAATATTCCAAATCCTGTTTTTTTTTATGGAAAGGAAGACAAACGAGCAGACTGTTCACCTGATAGTAAGCGATCCCGTCGCCTATAGACAAACGCAACATCCGGAGAGTTGCGAGTGCGTTGCCAATTTGGGAGATCGGATATCATAGGTTTATTGGATAGGATGGGGTCGGGATTAAGGATTTGGAGAGGATAGGAATAGAAAAAGAAAAGGGTAAACATGGCCATCCGGCATCCCCAAAAGTCATGCATACTTTATTTAATGCCGACTTCATAAAGGGAGGTGGTACTTCCTCGGGCGAGCACGGCTGTAGAAGTGCAGCAAAAGCTGTGAAAAGTTGTTATGTTCTACCACCAGTATTACGCGCTCGATCGGACCATTTGATATTCATAATGGTACAGAGGCATTTAAAGTGCAAATGATCCAGAATGCGTATGTGGTGGTGATACACACACCACCTCTTGGAGGAGTACAGTAGATTGGGCAGCACAATAGCCACGTAAATCGACTCTTTAGTTGCTAGCTTAGGATCATGTGAACAGAACACCTTGGCACGTAGCTTTCCAAATACGGCATATGCTGCACCAATCCTGCTGTTAATCTCTGCATCAACGTCACACTTAGATGTAATAGTGCTTCTCAGATATCAAAATCTATAGATCTGCTGCAGGAGATCCTCACTAAGCTTTATGGTCAGTGACTCATGACCATGTGCGTCCAAGGATATCACTTGAGACAGACTCAAATGCCAAACTTGCCACGAGCTTGGTGAAAATCAGACATTAGCTGTCGAAGACCCTCCGGAGATTCTGCTAAGAAACACGTCTTCCGCAAACATGATCTCGGAGATCATTGCGTACTAGTTCTTGGTACGTGCCTTCTCTGGTGGAAATATTTTTCTAAAAGAACTCTTAAAAAGTCTTAAAAACTCTTAACAAGACTTATTGGAGGTCTTATTTTTTCTGAGTGAGTAAAAATAAGTGATAAAACGTGTGAATATTTTCAGAAAATTGAGAATATTTTCAACAGTTTACTTATTAAGTATATCAGATATCAAAGGCAAATTACAAAAAAAAAAACAAAGCAATTTTTTTTGTGAGTTTTATTCAATAACAGTCCTAAACATATCACTTCTTAAAAGCCGCACTTATGTAGCATTTCTTGGTACTACAGACCTTCGTCATCCTGTTACGTGCCAACCTGTGTGTAGGCTTAAACTTTTTAACAAGAATGTGAATCCTGTAGTGATTTGCCGCCTTCAAAGTTATTTTCGAAGACGAAAACTCATGGATTCCCGTCTTCCTGGCGGTTGGTCTTCTCTGGATGTAAAACATCGCAGATGATCTGTTTGCGCGTCAACAATCTGTGAACCACAAATTTTCTGAGAATATAAGACTTATTAAAAGTTTTGAAGAGTTATTCGCACTTTTCAACGGTTATTTTTACTTACTCAGAAAAAAATAAGACTTTCAACAAGTCTTGTTAAGGGTTTTTTAAACCCTTTTAAAGTTCTTTTAGAAAAATATTTCCACTAATGTTAAGTCTAGCTAAAATAAAAAGACTGCCATCTGTGCGAAAAGGGATGTGGACTCCCTCGAAAACAGTTTGTTAGACTTCCTTGACCACGTACAACCCCAAAGTATAAAGCAAACAGTGTGTGTGCTAGAACACACTCTTATTTTACCCCAAAAGTGACGTGAAAGAAATTGGACTGATCACTGTTTACAGCACTGCAGCATTGCATGTCGTCATGCAGTAGCCTCACAATGCAAAATCTAACAATGCGATTCGGATGAACTCTGGCGTAGGTCTTTCCAGGGGTTGACAGCAATGACATACCACGGTAAGAGTTGCAGTCCGGTCATCTTTGTTCTTGCACAGAGCACATGTGAGACATATTGAAGTCATTTGGGACTTGCTCTTCCTCCCACATGCGAACAAATAATTTCCAAATAAGTGTATGCAATTCCTCACCGCCGTACATAAATAGATCTCCTAGTATAAGATCCACGCCAACCGCCCGATTATTCCGCTGCTGTCTAATGGCAGAGACAACCTCATCTTGTGACAGGGGCTCATCTAGCTAGCAACTTCGTGCGCACCACCCATAACGCGAGTGCTTTGTACTTAACTGATGTCTCTCTGCCGCAAGATAGCATAGTCGATCAAATGCCAATGTTTGGATCTTGGGTGCATCCGCGTTGTCGTGTACTTGGCTGCGAGTCTGAACGTGATGTTCGATATTGCTAATCCGTATTGAGTACAAACACTGAGTAGTAACAGACCATTGTTGTTCATGTTACCGACTTCGTGCCTACCCAGTATTCCATATCCATAGCCTATAGTCTAAGCCATCCCTGGGATTGAACTCGCCTAGCAGTAGTATCTGCTTCCTGAAGTACGTACTCAGGCATTGAGATAATTCGTCATAGAATTTGGCCTTGATGTTATTAGACCTGTTTAATCTTGGAGCATCGACACTGATGACATTAAGTTGTCTTTATTTAAGTAGAGGCGCAATGTGGTCACGCGGTCCAAGATATGTACAGGGTACTTCTCAAGTTGCTTTACTAGGTGATTCTTGATGGCAAATCCTACACCTGAACGTTGGGGCTCGGAGGCGGCGGTATCTTTTCAAAAGAAAGTGTAGCCACCACCATCATCTGCTAGCTTTCTTTTCATCGGCAAGACATGTTGCGTTGATAGCAAGCAGCCTTATCCACGTCATAACGAAGAAGTTCTCGAGCTACTACAGCAGTTTAGAGCAAGTGTTACCATCTCGATTAATAAGCGTCATTTCGTTCCACCCGTCAAATGTCATTATAAGTGTCATTGTAAGTTTAATATTACTTTTATTGCGTCGCCACGTTAAAAAGTGATGCAGTGACAACCATGGTATCTATCACTTTTTAAAGTGGGGACGAGCATTTGGGCAACTTTTCTAACCCCCTTCCCGGCTGAGCGAGGATAGCAGTGTCTTCCTAAATAGGGCTGCTCTGTCGTCCAGGGTGCTGCCGAACACACATTGTCGTCCCGAAACTGCAGTGTTAAAACGACCACGGCGTGTACTCACATCCCCAGGACCGCCCATGTGCAGGATTCAGATAAAGCCCGGTTTGCATTAGACAAGATCTCTCTACCTCATCCTATCGCCTTGGCACTTGTCATCAATCGCAGTCCATCAAACATAAGCGTTCAAGTGCGTAGAATATTTCAAGGTGCACAAGCGTTCGCGTAAACGCAGGTGCACACACGCGTATTCCCCTTTCCTGGTTCAGTGGAACGGGAATCTGCTACGATTGGGAAAGGGTCCAATGATATGTCTGGACAATGCTAAGTATATGCTCTCTAACGTCGCCCGAGGCCACTCACCATACCTTGCTGTATTGTCAAGTTCGTACAATATTTTTTTAAGCTATGCGGAAGGGATCCGCAATAAACTTACTCGCCGTCACGACATGACTGGCGCGCCGCATTTCACGATCGGCTCCCATGGCTCTGTACATAAATCGATTAAAGCAATCTGCACAACGATGTCCTATATGTATAGTGCAATGTGCCACCACCGCAAGTACCACTCTGCGCGTCACAACTGGCACGACGTGCGCCGCCCGCTAGTTTTCAAGTAGCGGTGGAACTACACATCCTTGTGGGCAACCCTTTACCACCACTGCCGACCGTGGATCGTCTTTAAACCTTACCATTCTTTTGCTCAGCGAAGTTGGTAGCCAAATGCACCTTCTATGTCAATAAAAGTGCCCATGCATATGCCTTTGTTTTCAATTGCTTTCCTTAATACGGCCTACCACCTGGTAGCGGTGTCATGTCGGTTAACGTTTATCGGTAATCTAACCAGCTCATTTTCCCTTAGCTCACTTTCACACTGTGTCTCAAGCGTTTTTACGAGAAACGAAGAGAGACGGATAGGCCTTTAGGCCTATGCACTGGAGTAGTCACTCTTTTTGGGATTACGTATAGAGATGACTTAGCTCTTTTCAGCCCTTGAGAACGTACCTGAAGTCAGAGCATGCACAGAACACATGTTTTCGTGTTGAAAGAAGTTTAGTTTCACACCATTGAAGTAGAGTCGGAAAGATCACACTCAGTCCCGAAACTTTGATAGGTTGGAAGCTGTTGCCGCCATACAAGTATATAAGTTTATCTTCGATTATAATCTTTGGATCTAATGCTAACATGTTTCTGATGCTATTATGGTTTCATCATGCCATTTCATGCCTTGTCGTTGTTTAAAGTGGTAGCGCATAACATTATTTTACAGCTTTTGCTGCACTTCTACGGTCGTGCTCGTCCGGGGAAATACCACCGCCCCTACACAAAGTCAGTATAAAATAAAGTGTGCACGACATTCTGCGTAGCCGGTTGACCATTCCTACCCTCTTCTTTTCCCAATCATTTCCCCTCCAAATTCGTCTTATCCATTAAACATGCTTTTTCCAATTTCCTATGTTGACAACGCACACATAACTCTCCTGATGTTGTATGTTCATGGGCGACGGGATCACTTAACACCAGGTGAACCGTCTGTTCGTTTGTCATCCTTTCCATAAAATAATATATTGTATTATCTTACATCCTGGGAAATGCGTCTCCATTAGGATTTTTTGAGCCTCCTGCGGTGTTTATGTTTAACTGAAATTCGTCATTATGAACATATTTGTGAATCTGTGTAATATGATGAATCTTTGAAATGTAGCTCAAAGTTTTTTAACATTCAATGGATATTTACAATTTAGTTTCATTGTAACATCCATTATTTGATAATATATTTATATCAAAACAAGACCTTTATGAGCATTGTTATGACTGAGGTGAGTGTGTAAGGAAGATGGTGGGGACGTACATAATTTTTGATGTATATTTAGAACTTCCGATTTTTAATTCCTGTTCATTAGACGTTATAAATATCAATCAGAATTAGGCTCATAGTTCTAGATAGTACAGTTATTGATAATAGAAACTTTTAAAGTAAAAATTTTTATTGCCTTCTCAAAAAAAATGTATTATCAGTTATATCAATTAAAGCAGAAATAGCGTATGATAGCTGTTTTAAGTCTAAAGAAAATTAGACTATTTCACATAATTTGGCATCTCTGTATAGCCTCTAGAACAGCTCAGGTCCCGATGGTGTTGAAGGATTTTTCAATTGTGTGATCGAGAGAGAACTATTTTTACTTCTTAAACCCTGGAGGGGTTTGGAAAGTATCGCAAGCCCCTCCAGGGTTTGAGAAGTAAATAGTTACTCAAAGATTTTGATCTCAAAGAGAATCTCTGGCTTAGAGGTGACGGTGAATATCTGTGCTGTTGTGAGTTTCGTCAGGAGACAACAGGTTTAAAATTTAGCAAAGATCTTGTAGCTCCCGTTGCGTATTATTGTATCCTTGATGGTTCGGGTGTCGCTGAAATCTCGCCTATGAGCCCTTTAACCTTCCTGTTGAGTAAAAAAAGACTAAAAAAACACTATGCACAACATTTCAACCATTTGAACAAGAACACAAGGTGAAGAAGAACCAGCACTAGCTTTTGCTGCTGCCGAGGACACGGTTTGAACAGGGTAAGTAACACGACCTAATAGGACACATGCGTGAAGTAGAAGCTCCTTCATTGAGAGCATCAGGCCAGTGAGTGCAGGTGGCCCGTTCCCCACCCCCCTCCCCCTAATGACAGCGGTAACCAAAGAACAATTACCTCAGAGGGGTAGCAGAAACTCTAGAGAATCCCCCGCTGGGCGCCCATGGTCAGTTAGCAAACAGCCTGAGCGTAGACACTCAGGTAGCCCCACGTATTCTGGTGGAGTTGGCCTTGCTCTTTTTGACGAAAATCAGATATTCTCTCAAAAAGGGGATTTTTCCTCTCGACGTCTCGGCAGTACTGAAGGTCCTGTTCACACTATGGAATGCGGATTGATAGCGAGGACCACCCATAGCGGTGATGCCGAAACAGACTGACTTATTGATCACGTTCAAATGGCTAATACACGCCGAATGGCTCGGTTCACGTACCACCATCACCAAGAAGATGTTTACGATTGTTTACGACTTTGCCGTGGTGTATGATCTACCCCAGATAGTCATATCGCCTTTGCGAATTCCAGGCGTATTGGATCATGTGCTTTCCTTGTCGGACCTTCGGTTGGCCACTCACCCAGTTAATTATAAGATCTCCGTCGACGCTCCTCTAGGAACCACCGACCATTGTTTAATCCGGAGTGAGGTGCTTAAGTGCAGGTCAGCGCCGTGTATAGCTCTACAGTTCACCAGATTGGGATGGGATGCGGTTCTTCTGCAAATTAGCTTCTTGCTATAAGCCAGAATGCTATCGAGCCTGGACCACGGCGGTAGCGTCTTGCGATATAAACACCAGTGCATTGAGAAAAGAGTATAATTTTACCTCTAGGTGCTTCAAAAGCGCTCTGGCCGCAGCAATGTCGCAGGACATTGGTAAAATTGGCGAGAGACTAGTTCGCCTGTCTTACGCATTTTGGTCTCTCGCCAAATCTGTCCAAGGGAACTTCTGTACGCCATTTTTACCACCCATTCACAGCGGGAATGTTTCGCTGGCCTATACCGCTAAAGAGAAAGCCGATCTCCTGTGCACTCTTTTTGCGTCAAATTCGACTTTGGATGATGAGGGGAACGTACCACCGATCATCCCGCTGTATGAACATTCCATGCCAGAAATAAGCTTTCACTTGAGTGCAGTGCGTAAAGCACTTTTATGAGTCCCTTCATGTCCATAAGTCGAGTGAGCCCGATGGAATTCCTGCTATTGTGCCTGAGGACATGCGCTCCAGAGTTGGCACCGGTTTTAACGAGCCTTTTTCGGAACTCTTGCACCTTAGGCGTGGTCCCGTCATCTTGGAAAACGGCTTTAGTGCACCCGATCCAAAAAAAAGGCGATCACGCGGATCCGTCAAACTAAAGATCGATTGACATTACTTACTTGTTCTCAAAAATATTGAAGTCAATCATTAACAGCCAAGGGTCTAGGTAGCAAAGGTCTTCGATCGGATATGGCACAAAGCGCTTTTTTTCAAGATTACATCTTACGGACAACCTGAGGAATAATGCGACTGGATAACCAGCTTCCTTGCAGATCAGAGCATCAAGATCGTTGTCGACGGCTCTGACGTTGAGACTGTGAACGCTGGTGTCCCACAAGGCTGCGTGCTATCTCCCACACTGTACCTTCAGCATATCAATGATTTGCGCATTAACAACATTCATTATTATGCAGATGACAGAATAGTAGACACCTTTTATACAAGCCGGGCAAATATTTACCAGGACCGCGTCGGCGTGTGCTGGAACCTAATTGTGTCTCTCGGATTGAAGTAGACTAAACTAAGTCAAATTTAACCCCCAGAAGATACAAGTATGCGCGTGCACTAAAAAGAAACTCTTTGTCGTATCTCCTCACTTTAAAAACACTTCCCTGGCTGCCACAGCTTCGATCGGAATACTCGGCGTTGATATATCGAGTAATGTATAATTCCACGGTCCCTTGAAAGATAAAGCCAAGTTGGCGTCCGAAAATCTTGGCGTCCTTAGCAGAGCGAGGCTTTACTTTAAGTAGATTTACCGCATGCAGCTTTATAATGCACAAGTTCGGCCACATACTGTTCTTATCACTGGGCTGGCACTCCATTTTACCAGCTTATTCCATTTGACCGCATTCGCCGTCGAGCTACTTGAATCCTCGATGACCCAGTTCTTTCCGATTAGCTTGATTCCCTGCCCTTGCGTAGGGATGTTGCTTCTTTTAGCATTTTTTATCGCATATACCACGGGGATTGTTCTGAGGAATTGTTCGAAATAATACTGCTGCTGGGTTTGTACAGCGTACAACGCGACATACCACCAAGTACCAACGCTACCACATTGATGTTTGGCAGTCCACTTCTATGCGATTCCGCCGAAATTTTCTGCTACGCACGACAACTTTTTGGAATCAACTGTCGCCAGCGGTATTTCCGGACCGATACGACTTAGGGATCTTTAAGAAGAGCCTTTTCCTACCTCAAAGGCTGGCAACGCTCTTGCAACTCTTCTGGTGTTGCAGGAGTCCACCAGAAGGGTTGCAAGAGCGTTGGGCAAGTAAGCAGCTCACCTGATGGTAAGTAGTTGGGTGGCGGTAACTACTTATCATCAGGTGAACCGCATGCTCGTTTGCCCCCCTCCATCTCCAAAAAGAATCCAAAAAAAAAATTAAATGATTTAATGTCAATATGCATTATTTTAAAAAGTCTGAATTGAAAGAAAATTATTTGTTACTTGAGGTTATCGTAAATGTATGTATAAATAATTTAAAAAAGTGTTGTTGCGGAATGAAATTATTTCGAATTCGATAATAGCAACCAATCCCGTAACACTATTAGAGTGGCGGCCTGAGCCGAGGCTCCCCCGGGAGTTCTCGAGCTTAGCCACTCATAAAACGAGGTTTAGGCCCGGCGCCCCGAGCACCGCCGGCCACCTCACGTCCGTCGGAGCCACAGAACAATACTACTCTACCGAGTCGGAGCTGCAATTTCCCCTCGGGCCAGAAGCGATGATGCCCGCACCAAAAAAAAAATGAAATTATTTATGGATTGTTTAATATTAATTGTTTGTTTAATGTTATTTTATTATTTATTAATATGTAATATGTATATATAAATTATTATAAATTTATTATTTATTTCAAAATTCCTAAACAATTCCTTGTAATTCTTGGGATTTTAGGAATCTTTAACTGCGGCTTTAGGGAGATACATTTTTGAGAGTTGATAATACTGCTGGTTGGTCTGTCAAAATTATTGCCAACAACCAATAAATAGTGAGGTTATGTGTGGCAAATTTAACTTTCAAAAATAAAGTACTATATATTTAATTAGAAAAATGAAGATCTATACGAACGATAATAATACTGCTACGTTAAAACTGTTAATTGCGGCTAATTTAGCAGGCAAAAAAATCGAAATATGCAAATCAAATTTTGAAGGTATTCAAATCTTATTTTTTAATGTTTTTTCAATAAAAAAAAATTAATTTATGCTAGACCCTGTGCTTTGCCCTCTAATTGCTATTATTGAAATAATTCCTTTTTTTATTATCTTAGTTTTATTCACCATAATATCAAAATTCATTTGTTATGAAAACTCATTAAATTAATAAAATACTATGTTTTTACGGTACTTTTTTATTGTACGGACACATCCAAGTTTGTATCCAAAAATTGATAATAATGCATATTAGCTGCATAAGCGATAAATTTTAATCAGTAGAGAACCATAATTGATAAGACTTAAACATATGCCTTAATACTTAAACATCACTGTACACACAGTAAATTAAATACTTCTTCGTTAACTTTTTACATGTCTTCTTAATCATGATGATTAGGTTAGGTATATGTAACACCATGATGTCCTCATTCGGAGAGAGATCTTTAACTTTTGGATACAGTGAACTCGCTCTAGCTTTTTAAAAGTATTTCTAGCCTGTTTCATATGGCACCATGTTTCCAAACCATGGTCCCTGGATTCACATTCATTGCCCCCAAGTATTTAAAATATTCTATCCTTTCCAAGTGTTATGATTAAGACACAAGGAGATATTTAGAACAGGTGTTCAGCTTATGGCCATATATATATATGTGTGTGTGTATATATATATATA